>BPLR01019723.1:0-59131 GCA_021605095.1 Caerostris extrusa | reverse complement strand
GCTGCATTGTTTATGAATTTTTCTCAGTAATTATTGGAGTGGTACTGACTGGTTAATGACCTATCTATCTACTCATACTGTACTCACCTCGTACTTAAAGTCGTCAAAAAGTATCTTTAAATTAGTTTTCCCCATGTTACCTGCTTACAATCTCTAGAAAATATACTCTCATTTAAATGACTTGAACTTAATAATGAAATCCAATATTTCAACAACAGTATTTTCTCGTTTAAATGCAATTAAAATTGACTAAAAATAAAATGATAAATTAATGAAAGTTCAGTATAAATATTCGAATTTTTAAACTGCATCTTTATTCATGTTAAAGTCACTTTTATTTTATTTCGTGTTTAGATATTAATGATATTGGAAAAATTAAAAACCTCATTATTTGATTTAAAGCAAGGCAGACAAGGTTTCGATGATATTTAAAGGTGTGGTGCTCCTCAATGTTTCAACTTTCTGATAGCAGATTAACCATAATATTCATGAGATGCAAAAAGAGTTTTGGCACGCTCCAGTTGCACTCCATGATATATAGTCTTTAAGTCATTAAATTCTTTGAGTTCAGCATATCACAGTCGCACATAGGATAACAATTTTAGTTAGTAATTGGTCAGGTTGTATCGTAGCTTATTAGCTGAGAACAAGGTTATTAACATATAATGCTTTTCTTTATGATGATCTGCATCTAATAATAATACGTCCTTTTATTCGGTGATAGCGTTTGAAATAGTGCTTGAATAGTGAACGAATAAACTTATTAAAAAAATCGAACTACAATATTTAAATAATGAATGGAGGCCAACTAAGAATGAAGAAAGATGTTCTTATTTAGATCGATTGTCATTAGCAAAAGTAGCAACTAAATCTTTGAAATTACATACACTAAAGAAATGTTTTTCAGAGATGTTTTTAACATTCTTCTGCCCTCTAAAGGAAAAGGATCTGTCTTGGGATGAAAGAGATAGCTCTAATCGCCTTTAAATTGTAAATGAAATTGCTCTAATCGCTCAAGATTGGATAGGTTGCGTTGATGTCTATAATGCAGATAAGAAATGATAATAGTACATATATTTTTCTTTAATCCTAATTCATAACTTTTATTAAATTTTTTATTAACAAAACTTGTCGTTAAAAAGAA
Source organism: Caerostris extrusa (assembly GCA_021605095.1). NCBI lineage: Eukaryota > Metazoa > Arthropoda > Arachnida > Araneae > Araneidae > Caerostris > Caerostris extrusa. The sequence continues at coordinate 57,987 of BPLR01019723.1, read as the reverse complement.
TGTTCAAAAGGAAACTGTTTTTGAGAGAAAGCAATTTTTTTATTCAATTAGTTAAGTAAAGAACGATAAATATAATTATTTTGTAAAATAAATTTTTTATGAATAAAAAAAGTTAAAATACCTTATATTAATAAATCAGTTTAATGTACAGTGTAAGAAATTTTTTTTCACAGATAGTATCTAGTGCATAACTTTTATTATTCATATTATACAATTTAATGAAAACTCAATTGTTTACAAATTTACTTTTCTAGGTTCTTAATCCAACAAACTACTGTACTTTAGTATGATATATAGAATATCTTCTTTTTTTCTACCTTTTGTTTTTGCTAATTTTTAAATTGCTTCATTATTCCTTCAGCTCAGTGTTTTTAGATTGACAAAATGGCTAAGCAAGAGAGTCCTGCTTGGTTCATAGTGGATCTGAGATAATTCTTAATTAGTTTGTGCATAGAAGAACTCCTCTCACATGATGCAAACAGAAACGCATAAAGTTAAGAAAAGTTTTTATGTTAAAGTGTGATTGGGAACAAAATTTAAAAAGTTCATATTCAACCACGAACTCTAAGAATCTGTAGGAGCTACAACTAAAGACTCATCTTTTGGAAATTTGACAGCTTTTAGAAATCTTGTTGGGCTTGGAATTTCTGTAAGGATATCATCTGCAGAAAGATCAGTGTTATTTTCAACCAAACTTTCTACAAACTTGTGAAGTTCAGTTTCCGAGGTTCCAGTGAGATGCTCGTCTTCTTTTTATCCGGTCATAATTTTCTTCCTCCTGATACTTCAGGAATGCCCATCTCTTCACCGTTGTCTTTTGCAAATTGCAGTGCTTCCTTAACAAAGGTAATTTCTTTTTGTCCTTTAGACTTATCATCTTGATAAAAGACTTCTCAGAAACTTATTTTCAGAAATCTGCAATTACTTTTGAACCGGGTTGAATTCCTTTAAGACATTATTCCATAAACACAAAAGCACAAGAACGAGAAATAGACATTGCAGGCAATGTGCCAATTTTCTCTCCCACAAAAGATTGGAAGAGTGGTTTGCATAAGGTACAAACAATACTTTTGGATTAAGTTGTAAAAATCGTTGCTTGAATTCCTGAATGCACTGTAACCGTTGTAGAAGTATTGCCGTATTCTTGTCATTTTTGCACATTTGTTACATCTAGATCATTCTGTTCAATAACCTTTAACATATCTTCCGTTATAATCAACGGCTTTTTCTTCCCAGTTAGCTGCAAAATCTAAAAATGACTCCTTTATTTTATCTTTTTTCTCTCTATGTGAAAGTAACAAAATATTTCATTCTATATGCATATTCTATTCTTAATATCACTCAAAATCGTTTCCTTAACACCAGAAATAAAATAAACTCATTTGTTGGTGGGAGACAAATAACTTGCTAATATCTTACCTGACTGTAACTGAGTTGACCATTCTAGCTTGATTAAGTGCTCTCTTATTACAGGATCATATTGTCATAGAAGTTCAATCAACTGTAGAAAATTTCTTTGTTCTCTGACCAATTAGACGACATCTGTCGGTTAGCATACTTCGTCTTATTCTTTGTTTTTTAATTGAAACAAATGGCTCGTCTTTCTTTTTAAAAAAGCTTCACTTCTGCTTTTAATTAAGTCAACTCTTGGATTATCTGGAGCAGGGAAAGGGCCAATCAGAAAACAAAAATATTACTATTAGTTTTCTACATCTGCTCTTCCTTTCTCTTTTCTGATGCGCTGTCTTTTTTTGTTTTATTTATTTCATTATGATCATTTCAAAGTTATCATTTTTTTTAGCTCTTTTATTTCTTTGGGATTGTCATATCTAATTTGTTCTTCACTTTCGTGATTTCTATCAGGTTTTTCGTTAACTTCAGCTTCACTCGCATTGAGATAATGCTGCAACGTCTTCTTTTCACACTTGATGTTGATGTCAAATATTTAAGAAATTACAGCATCGAGCTGGCAGAGACTGAATTTCGAAAATTTTGACATTTTATTTATTTTTTTGCTGTGCTTCACTTGGATGTTGTCGCTTAACGGTCGTGCATCTGAAAATATAAATATCTAAATTGTTTGTATCAATCTACAAATCTTGGCTGTTTAAGCTAAATTTCACTTTGATTACTTTTTATTAATTTAATTTCATTATTCAAACCTGTTACGATGTTACATTATGAATTTAAAAAAAAAAAGCGTAACAGATTATATTTCAAGTAAAAATTAAGAAATGACATATTTTATTTACAACAATAAAACGAAAAAGTGGACTTCTATTTCATTATTAACATAATTGAACCTCTTTGTTCCACTCTATTGGGACAGTATATTCCAATTATTTTACATTTATACGGAGTATTATTCTTAAATTTATTAAAGTATGCATGTCTGTAGAAATACTAGACAAGGAAGAAAAGTGTGAGTTTCCCTCCCATTACAGGGAATTCTCATTCATCCTTATACGCTACAAATGATTTCTTATATACTTCTCTTTTTATATTCTTATATAATAACTCTTTCTGACATTTGAAATGCGCTTGAACGTAGAAAGGGTTAAAAGATCAGAGAGAAATTTATCGCTCTTCTCTATAAACATGGCTAAAAGAAAAGAAAGACTACAAAAAAGCCGACAAAGAGATTAATTTCAACCCTTCCCGCGTGTTTCAATGACACTGGGAGAAAGCTGGTTTGAACTGTTAAACAATCGCTTGAAATTTTTTTCTACAAGTTACCAAAGGCTTTAAAAGTTTGTAACCTTGGTGTGTTTTTACTCTGAGGTGGAATCTGGTTACTTAAAAATCCAGCCACCAAGGACTTTTGTAATGATTTAGCATTTAAAGACATGAAGCCACTGTTGAAGTAAATGGAGTGAATTAGGATGGACAGTTATCATGTTTGGAAGAACATAATTTGGGAAAATTCAGATTATAGTGGTGTAAGTCAACTAGAGATTTTGTGCTAGTGATCAGGGGTCTTTGAACCTTTTTAACCACATTGATTTTTCCGCAAAGTTACCAATCATCGTACACGGTACCAGCTGAAACGTAAAACAAAAATGAATTTCCATCCAAATACGATGCGGTCGCAAACATGTTCCAAAAAGAAAACCACTTTATCATGTTTTAATATATATTAACACTTGCATTCTAAAGAATCAAGGTAAATTTCATTTTGGATACGTTTGAATCGTGCCATCATTGTGAGGGATTTTTTCCCCAGAAAAGAAAGTTGCATTTGTTGTAAACTATATTTTCCTGCGTTTTCAAAATAATTTTTCTGTGAAAAAGCTTTCTCCATATGAATATACAAAATTATCTGCAAACCGAAGTTAACTGATAAGCATCTGAAATCTCTTTTTAATAATTGGTACATCTAAATTGGAATCACAACAGCAAATAATTGTAGAAAAAGCACAAAATAAATGTCATAAATTTGCTCCGTAATAGGATGGGGTATTATAGGATCAATAGATATAATTTCTATAGCAAATTTTCTTCTTACGAAGAAACCCGGAGTTGTGAAAGTAATGTCTACGTAAAGCAAAATGGTCATGCACTTTTCATAGACTAATTGTAGCGCGCCCATTAGCTAATCTTGAAGTTATCGATTTTATCTCGAAAATTTTACAGTAGTAAGAAAAATCAGCAACCAATTTAGTATAAAAATAAATAAAAATTCCTTCTATTCACCATTAGCTTAATTAGAAAAACGTGAAATGAAATTCAAGGTATTCGTCATGAAACTAGCGGAGAAGTGTCACTCATTATAGTAAAAATTGGTAAAACTACAGGATGTTATGAAGAAAAAAATAACGCAAAATAATGTATTTGAAATATTGCATATCCGTAATAAGAGTAAAAATGTTCTTGAAGTGTGCACTCGCACATAAATGCACATTGGTTTCTTGGAATGGTTTTGTTGAACGCCCTGTGGAATTCTTGCGTATTATACATTTGTGAATAACCTGGTCTCGTTGATGGTTAACACGATGCACTGCCAGCTTTTACCTCTACAAGAAGAAAATTAGGGATAATTCAGATGTCATCCGATACCTTTCACATTGCCATTATTTTTGATAATCTTGTGCCCGAAACTTTCAACAATTAGTTTTGCACTGACTTCTCACGGGTGGATTATCAGGGTGGGATAATCTTTATTGTTAGAACTACTAATAGACGATTTATTCCACACACTGTTTCATAAGCAACCACCAGTTTATGCTTTCTGATAAAGTATTACGCGCCATTTACTTTTAATACTATCATTATTTCACCGTTATGGAAGATTATAGATTTAATTTTAACACTTTAACTGTGAGAGGTCATTAGTGGCGTAGTTATGATGATGATTTGAATTTTAGGCTTTTATTTATTGGAGTATATAGAACTGGGATGAATGGACCGTGGCCCGCCGTTGCATACCGCTTCATCATATTTTTTAATTTTATTTTAAAAATAAGATATATAGCTATTTCTTTTTTCATAGTTCTCGATATTATACCAGTTATATCCATGAAAAAAGACAGATTTGACAGTCATTTAATGTGTGTGATTATATTTGGCTGGCTACATTGACCTGTATATTCTCCCAAAAGAGGCCATTTCTGCTCATGTACATAGAGATGATATTCTTGATCCAGTCGTTTATCCTTACTCTAATGTAGTTGATGACTCTTTCATCTTACAAAAGGATAATGCTAGACCACAAAAAGGATTGAAGGGAGAGGGAGAAATATCTTCGCGAGAAGACGCATTTGAGTTGACCAGTACGTCCTACGGATTTGAACTTACTTGAATATGTTTGGGATGCTCTAGTGTGACGTATTGCTGTCCTTAACCCACACCCTGCAATCTTCAGGATCTTCGAACTGTTTTGACACAACAAGGGCTTTGCTGCCAACTATGTTAACAAACACCATTATTTTAAGCATGAAACATTGCTGTCATGCCTGTACAGCAATTAGAGGTGATCACACATCATATTGACGCCATCACCCAATAAACATTGAAATTATGGGTTTTTTTTTTTTTTTTTTTTTTTTTTGGTATGTTTCCATTTTCTTTATTGTCAAGACAGAAAATAAGCCCATTACTTTTCTTTTGTTCCTAATTTGTAAAATCGTGTTTGATTAATTTTGTTAAATTTAAATTCCAATAAATATCAATTTACACTTGTCTTCTTATTTTTTATTAATTTTTGGTAACTAGTATACAAGTTAGCCTAATGGCCGATTGACTAGCTCTCTGGCGTTGGTGCCACAGGTCGAGTTCGAGTCCCGGCAGTGCCATGGATGTTTGTAGTGGTTCGAAATCCACTTTAAACTGTAGGTCCCGGTCTAATATGACAGTAGCGTTGGGGTAGGGCTGACAACCCTACCCCGTAAAAACAAAAACATCTCCTATCTCAAAATCTGCCAGTAGGCAGACGGCCTTGGCCCACCATAGGGCTATTTCTGCCACTGAGGATGGTGATGATAAGTAAACATGTTAGATTATTTTCCCTTTGTGCGGCTTCTGGTCAAGTTACAATGAGTAAATGCTGCTGCTTCCTTCATAAGTCTCTACATCCCTGATGCCGACGATCCTTTTAATATTAAATCGGGGAAACTGTACGTTTTTGCAAATGAATTTTGTTCGTCATAGTTTTCGAGATAAAATAGCTATCATCCTAGATTCGGCACTAGGGAGCACTGCGATTTGTCTCAAATGATGGGGCTTTTATGACTAATATGCATGAATAGTTGAAAGTCATGCATGCTATATAAAGCTAAAATATGTGAAAGTCTTTTCTACATAAGGCACTCGATTCTCTAGTAATAGTCCAAGGCATCATGGCAACCCAGCTGTACGTTCGTGACAGCCACATGTGTTGCTCAGGGTGAATTCTTGGTGTTCGCGTGTTTGGAAACCCTGAATAGAAATGATTCATCAAAACATTACGCGTTTCGATCAAATACATATATAATCAATCTCTGTATGTACGTATATTTAGAATGGAATTATTTGAGGATTGCCCTATACAAAATTATGGAAACAAATAATAGATCTGAAATTAAAATAGTACAATTTAGTAGTGCTAATAGACAATACTGAATGATTAGAAGGTTGAAATATTTATTTTTTTGTTAAAAAGTGTATTTATTTTAACAGTTAACTAATATTTTCAGAAAAAGATTAAAAATTTCATCAAAATCTACACTACAATATTATTGATAAACAGTTTAGTACGAAATGATGTGATTAGTGACATTACTTCGGTGAAGGTGTATCGAGTACATTCTAACGATATTTAATTGCTTTTGATTTCCTACCAAGAAATATTGACTATAAATATCAAAAGTGCAAAAAGACATTAAATGAATTAGTATTTTTGGTTTTTCGTAGTATGATACCCCTGATTTTCAAGAGTATTTGCATGTGCACTACTTTGGATCTGGCTTTGCAATTCGACTTATTTTTTCCATGTGGTTTCATACTATTATTGTTAGTTATATTATGTTATTTCATGGAAGGTACACACATTCACATAAAAAGGTACTTAACAAGTTGTAAATGCCAAAACCTAATTAAATTTCGCATGTGCATTTGTAAAGGGCATATAAGTAAGTATTTACAAAATGAAAGCAAAAGGAACAAATATATCAAGAAAAATATGCAAAGAAATACGGGATTTAGGTCGTTTTAGGCTGCCTCTAATTTGAATACACGATGCAATAGGTTCGGGCATTGAAGTATACAGATTTCCTATGGTGTACTGCCGTACCATTCAACAATTGCTGTAAACGTGTCTGTAGTTCGATCAAACTCCTACGCTGCTCTACCTGTCGATCCAGGTCCTCATTTCAATAGGCGAGCGACACATGTGGATATCAGGCGGGGAATAGGAAGTGTAAAATTGAGGAATCGATTCTGTGACACCTTCGTCGTATGTAGCCGAACATTATCCCGTTGAAAATACCTTCTAGATTCTTGCCATGAGAGCAGCACATGCGGCTGAAAGATGCCACGAATGAACAGGCTGGGCTGTCATGATGTCTTGGATTATTGCTAGTGGGTATCGAGAGTCGTATGTAATGGAACCCCAAATCATCCCATCAGGTATGGGTGCAGTGTTCCGCTCGAAACAATAGACAGCGTGCACAATGGGTCTCAAAACACGTACATGGTTGTCATCAAAAATCAAATTATTTATTCCATTCATTCAGTCTTCATAGATTTAAAATTAGTTTAATAATTCAGTCAGTAAATAACATCTAATACATGAATTCCAACCGTTTAGTTTCCCAGATCCACACTGGAAGGAGACAAACTGTTTTGTACTATAGATAATAATAACGATAATAATAAAAAATCGAGAATAATTTTTATATTTAAGTAATTTAAACAGCATTAATTCATGAATTTTATTGTTACAATAGCAAAAGACAAGACAGAAACATTAATTAAACGAGATGTTAGGCATTGTTTCTCAGATACTATTGACTCGATATTTGGTTTGATGGACGTAGTTGCAACGCTCAGTGTCTGAAGGTGCTCATCAGGTGTTTTATTCTTTTGTGTTTTTTTAGCTGCTCTTAAATATAATTTAATTTTTCTAGTTCTTTCTTAATGTTTCTAGTTTATAAGATCGTAGATGTAAATGATTCAAACAGCGATGACATGAATTATGCAAAAACTTTGAAGGTTGGGATATTGTTTTCTGGTAATAGAAGTTGCTAGATTGTAGCTCTATACACTTTACTTTAAAATGTGTAGGAAATATGTTAATGGGGTCAAAAGTATAGCAAAAGATTGTTAATCTTCGGAAAATCATGAAACCTGTTCTTAAATTTTTATATAAAATCGAAAAGCAATACTTTTTTTTTTTTTTCGTTGTACATAGTACCATGTTTAGCCAACGTGCCAAATGTATTAAATTGTTTGACTGAATTTGAGACTGTTATAATACGAGTTTCCTTTTGAACATTAAAACATTGTACTGATCAGATTGTTTCACATTGAAAGTGCCGTCCACACTTAACCGCGAAAGTTTTGAGCGACGTATGGAAAAACGGGTTCACTGCAATCTAGACTGAACTCGAAAGACAGTTCGGTTCTCCTGTCGTGAATCCGAGTAGATGAAATACCCCAGTGATGTTACCGTTTCTCCGTTGTAACTAAGGGTAGATGTATCCCTCTTTAAAGGATTTATGACCTGCCAGATTACGGCGTTTGCTGGTTTAAGGCGGAGATAAACTAGGCTTGTTTCTCGATTTAAAATAGCAGAGAACAGAAAAACGCTCGGTATTATGTTTTATAAGTGGCTTAAGAAGCTGTTTCCCATTTTAATGAGTGTTCAAATCTACTAAAAATACCAAATCTGTGAATCAATTTTGATCTTCAAGTTCTGTGACAAATTTTGTTTTTTGATGTTATAAATGAATTGTTTTCACTTTGTAAATCCTAAAATCTTTTTTAACTCGACTTAACCATCTTATTCCGAAAAATAAATGATGTTTCAGACGTTCTCCCTCTTAAAGCTTTTGAGCCTAATCTTTCTTGAGGTACTATACAATGATATTTCATCATATGTTTATTTTGAGAGGCAAAATTGCATCGCCTTCTACTAATTTACATGTCCGTATCGTTTACTTATCTTCTTAGGGACACCAACAGTAGTTATACCAGAATGTTGCTCTCAAATGATGTCTGTCCTTCACTGGTATATTTATTTGGGATATAAATAACTTTCCTTGTAAAATAATGTACATTTTTTGACATAAATAAATAATGAATCATAAAAAACTCCCACCTGGCAACCTGGCTGTCGGTGAAAGATGCCTACAAATGCTATCGCAATCAATATCAAGTCTCCTAGTTCTGAAAGCAGTGATTGCAACAAAAATTGTCGGCGGATTTGGAGCTAGGTTCTCCTGCACGCTAATTGTATTTTCATGTTTAAATAATAAAACAAAAGAAATCTTATCATGGGTTTCCTGACAATACCTTCAGAAAAGAGAAATGATAAAACTATTTGTGCGATCACATATTCTTGTCCTTTCTGTGTATATTTCAATTTACCGAAGCTAACATTTATGATCACCAATTGAAATTTTAATATGAAAATTAAAAGTTTATAAATGGACGTTTTCATTCTTTAATTAAGTATGAATTGAACTTCGCTTTTTTTGTCTGACTTTACGAGCCTTTTTATAGTTTTCTTTAAGCCTGACTTTGAGATATTTGCTTTTATTATTGCATGAACATGCAATATCATTACAGTCTATTTTTAAATCACCTTTTTAGACTTTTTTTACAAATTTGCTAATTGTATAATCTAATAATTTATTTTAAATCCTAATTTCGTGTTGAAATTCAATTTCTGTCTCATCCAGGGTTTTTCTTCTTTTTTGTCTTCGACCAGACAAGAATTATAATCATTTTTGAGCGATGACTGATATATAAATAATGAAAATTTCCGCAAACAAAAAGAATAATTGTTAATGTGATTTAATTATCCCCAAAACATTTAAACAAAGATGCAAACTTAATTAATTTCCCAGCTTCAATCTAAAATCCATCTAATCTTTTACCTACAAATCACTTTTTAGACGACCCCTGAATTCAGTCACCTGGCTTTTGAAGGCGAGGTAAACAAATTTGATTTCTCTCCTCCCACCCTCACTAACTTGGACAGCTGCCCTTGCACAGCATCATGTTATGAAGAGATGGTTGAATGGCTTCACTGCAGAAGAGGATTGACATAAGACAAAATAAAATCAATTTCACCACCCTTAGCTGAAATAAGGGGTGTTAAACCTTTTAGCTTTCTTGGATATATTTGAAGAACAAAAAAGAAAGCGTAATAATATGTTGAAAAAAAAATCTATTTACTGTACCAAACGACAAAAATGTCATAGCATAATAATCTTTTGTGCAGTTTTCATTTTTAATCCCGAACAAGAAATTTTAATCACTGAAATAAGAAATATTTCAGAAAATAAAAATAAAAATTATAGATTTATATAAAAAATGAAACTTGCTATAATAATTATTTTTTATACGTTTCAGAAAATAAATGAAATTATCTTATAAAAACGTTTTAAAGAAATTTCGAATATGTTTTGTCTCATTTCATAAGAGTTCTGAATTGAATAGCTCTGATTTAAATAATGAAATAAGCCTTAATTTCTGTTGTAAAATTAGTAAAGCATTATTAAAAATAATGTTCGTTAATATCTTGAATAATAGAGTTATTACAAATAATGAAATGTTAAGTACAAATAAACTTTTGTTGGTTCTCGTGACATAAATAAGCGACAATAACTTTTTAAATTATAAAAATTTAATTTTGAGATAAATTCCTATATTTGAAAAATACAGTATTTAGCTGAAATATTGAGAAATATTACTTTAATAGATAGAAATTTTTTAGTTTTTCAGTACAAAATATTCGTATATTTAAATTAAATACATTATTAAGTCAATTTATTTCCCTGAATTGCTCGTCATACTTTCAACACAATTGATCCCTGATTGATTGCTATGCATGCTTTGAACACGAAATATTCAAAGTAAGGATGGAAAATTGCCATTTGAATTTCTACATACTGCGGTCTTATTTTAACTTCAATAAATTATGAGCCTACAAAAGTATTAGTTAAGGCTGGGGACATGAGTTACAGTCACTGCTTTCAGAAGAGAGAAGATTTGATGGCGATTGGAATACCATGAGTAATAGTTTAGCATTGAGAGACAGGTTGCATGGTGGGAGTCTTCCGTATTTTCTACAACAAAGAAATGTGCGACAATAATTCTGCAAATCCTTACGAAAAGCGTAGCAGGAGTCACCAATTTAAAAAAAAAAAAAAAAAAAAAAAAAAAAAACACCAGCATATTGCAATAATAAGACGCAACAATTGATGCATTTTTATTTGTTACATTGATAAGATCTATGACTTCCAAAAATTTCATGAAATCGAAATTAAAGTAGTCAAATTTCTCTACGAATCTGAAATGTAGTCTTATTAATTTCTTTAACGATAGCATCAAAATCAATGTTAATATAAGTATAATTCTCATAAATAGGAATAGCATAATCAAGCATAAGTTTTTCAAAATAATATACATGGGTATTTTTTTGTATGTCAAAAACTGTTTTTTTTTTATGAATTCATTAATTTATTATTTAATAATTTAGTTAATACACATATTTTATAAAGTAAAACAGAATTTGAATATTTCTTTCGATGTGATAATACTTTTAAGAATGAATTTAAATTATACTAATTTAATAAATAATATTACAAATATGTTAATTTTAATACACTGGTATTTGATATTTTCTGAAACATAGATGCTATTATAGTTTTGTAAAATTTAGATGATTGGTAGTTCCAATTATATTGTTGACATAATATTATTGTGAATCTTTAGGAATTAGGATTTATAACAGCAAAAATTTTTCAAACAATTATCAAATTTAAGGGAATTAATGTTTCCTTTTTTTATATTACTGCTACTACTAATATAATTCCTTTTTTTAAGATAAATATATGGAATTGTACTTATTTTTCACCAGAAAATTAATGAACATTTTTAGAGTCATGATTAAAAATGACCAGCTTTTTAATTTAGTGCACAGTTAAGCACGTTCACGATATCAAAACACAGTTCAGTTTTTAAAAGCTGAAAAAATGGTTATTTGTAAAAGAAAACCTGAGGTCTGGTCTAAATTCACCACGAGATCTAGATGAAGATTTGCAATCTGAATCACCACAAGTCTTCTGTTCTCGCCTTCTCCCCCTCCTTTTTAAAAAAATAATTAAACAAAATTAAAAAAAAAAATGGGTATTTACGAGAGTGTAAATAAAGAATTGGCGAGCTTTTTGGCGACGGATGAGTGCAACCTTCCGTCGACACAGCGACTCGTTCGCCGGAGTACTTTGTTAGGCTTAATGGAGTACCAAAATAGAGTAGCTTGCGCTAGTGGAAAGAGCAGGCTGATGGTTGTCTTCTAAAAAAAAGCAAAACCGGCTTCTCTGGGAGAGCGACTCAGGAGGCAATGGATTTCACTCAGAGCCTATCCGAATGGGCCAAGGATAAACCTTTGAGTATCCTGCAACTTGACCCTGCTGATCGAGCCGTATTAAAAATCGCAGGTATGATTGCAGTTTCTTTTACGCCGTTAGGGTTAAAGACCGGCCGGAAGTACATACTTTGATCGGGGCATCCCTTCGCAGTCTTTACCGCAGATCCTTTCCAAAATTAGTCACGTAAAATTCCTGAAGGGTTTTCCGACGAATTTCGCCCGTCATTTGGGAATCATCTGGGAAAACAAAACAAAAAAATAGATCAGTAATTATAAAAGAAATACAGAAATGAAATAAATAGAAAATGAAAATTGTTATTTTTTTACACCAAATAATTAGCAGTATAATTTACTCTGAACACACTATTATTAATCATTTTAATATGCTGTTAACTAAATTATTAACACACCGTTTGTTGCATTAAATGGGCTGGCTGATTTATTTATTTTTAGTTCTCCAGCTAACATTGTAGAAATTATTTCTTGTAGAATTATATAGAGTTATTCCGTATAACATTATATTTTTTTTTGTACAAAATTCTAATAAGATTTAAAATATAACATATTGATTAAATGATATATTTCTGCTGGTAATTCAAAACATCAAAATATATTAATATCTTAAAGCAGCCGATTGTTTGGGAGTAGTCCTTGTGCTGTTTGTTTACTAAATTTACAGATACGATCTGAATGATTAGAAAAAAATTCGATTTGATCACAAGTGAAATAAAAATATTTCACTATCACAGTAGAATTTGAATGTAGTGGGTTATGGAAAAACATTTTTATTAAAGAAACTTAGATTATTCCAGATTATGTGTTAAATAATGTTTTTAATTATATGAAATATGTGTTTGTTACATTTAAGTTGTTTGTTGTTTATATTAATATGTATTGTATGAAGTAAAAGCTGCACCACTATATTATATTTGTATAATTAGATCTATTGCATTTTTATGATATTAAAATATTGTTACAAAAATCGTACAGGTATTTTTTCAATATCAGTTTTACAATTCACATTATTTTTGAATTATTATTATTTGATTTTGCTAAATTTGATTATTATTATTTGATTTTGCTGTTTTTGAAAAGTGAGACTATTTGTTAAATACTTATATAAAAATGTTTGTGTATGTTTAGTATGGAAAAGTTATTAAATAAAATTAAAATTAAAATTATTTGTTTCATTACTTATTTTTTATAAGAGCATTTTTTAAGTTGTGATTGGATAGATTTTATTTTCATCTAATGGCAGTTCTAGTGAATTTTTAACTTCTTAAATATGCATGAAATTAATTTAAATTTTTTTTTATTTTACTTTAGGTATGAATATTTACATATATTATTTCAAAAAATACTTCAAATTAAAATGATAAATCATACTTATTTGTACATACATGTTTTCAGAAACTGAATGTTATAGTTGCAGTTCTTTTTATTTTGTCAGAATCATAATTTTGTTATCATTAAATAATAATAAGCACAATGAATGATAACAATTTTGTTATGTATTACAATTCTTTACTATATTTTTGTTAGCTCTCCAAAATGTCATCTGAAACCATACTAGTTTCAAATTTTTAGAAATTCAGATTACTTATGTAAAGACATAAAATAATAATATCTAAACTTTTTTTGTTGCATTAAAATGTTGGCATATTATTATGTGTTTACATTGATTTTTTTTTTTCTCCCCTATATTGTAACTGAAAAGAGAAGTGAGATATACATTCTATAAGTAATTTTCAGATCAAAACAGTTTATTTTATGATAATTTTTAATAATTTGACTGTAACATGCATTTAATTTATCAATTTTTAGTTAGTCATGTTACGTCATTCATTGAAAGATTATTGAAGTTAACATTTAATGATATTTGAAAGAGGGAAAGATTTGTTTTGATATATTATAGTGTTTTCTATTATTTATTTGTTTATCTATTGTTTTGTTATTTAAATTTTCATTTAGTTGAAATATTGATTAACTTAAATTGTAAGCTGAAGTAGTTTTTAAATTCATACATCTCAACTCTATGATTTATTATTTAAAATTTCATGTTCTCACTAAAAATAAATAAAGAAATGATTTTCCATTTGAAACCTTATACAATAATAAAATATAAATGTTACTTGAAAATTAAATTGCTGGTCATTGAAATCTAACAAACAGTTATATCTTCAAGTAAAATCAATTATAAATAATTTATCTAAATTTTTTATGGAGATTAAATTGTTCTGTACAAAACGATTATTTGATCTTATTTGATTTATTTTTTCACTTAATAAACAGTATTAAAAAATAATTGCAAACTGTTTAAAATTATTTTACAGAAGATTTGACTTTTTTTACATTAAATTTGCCATGTTATGTGTACACCAACTATTAAGTTATATGTTATGTAACTTTATTTTATTCTTGGTGTGTAAATCTATTTAAATATTTGAATTTGTTAATTATAACAAATTCAAGTAATGACACTGCTCTATATTTTTGCTATGTTACTGATTATTTTTTATTAATTATTATTTTAAAAGCTCTCTAATTATTTAATTTTTTTCTTTTCATGTTTTGATTGAATGGCTCAAAATGAAATAAAATTGCTAGGCCAATACTTAATCAGTTAACATTATTATATTTTGATATTTTTATTAAATATTTAAGACGAATCATAAGACAATAAGCAATATGTGCATAAATAATAAAATGGTTTTTTTTTAGTCATTTAATTTTTAATATTATCCAAGTAGAAATTGAACATATCTTTATTATTTGCAGATATCTTTTATTCTATATTTGTCTTTGTAACTTAAAGATTATAATTTTATTTTTCATTATTGATGAATAAAATTGGGAAAAGAAAATGGTTCTCAATGACATATGTCTAAAAACTGAGGTGTTATCTATGTTCTATCCTAATGTAGCACATCAGAATATAGTACATTACTGAAATAAAATTTTGCCCATTTTCTTTATTTTGCAAAGCATATTTAAAATTTATTGTTTAAAATAAATTTTTTTTTTCACTATAAATCTAATCACAGTATTCATATTCTAAAGCCAATACATGCTTCAAAATATCTATTTGATGCTCTAAAACTATTTATTATTATAGGTATTGGGATCATTAGTAGTCTAGTGATATATATTTTATTAAATATTGTGTTGACAGGAAAGTAATTTCTTTTTTCATCATTTAAGTACATGGTAAAAACCGAAAGTACTTTCTTGCCAACCTGATTCATTTAAACAAAATTGACTGATTTTTTAAAATTGATTACAACATTATTTGTTTAATGGGAAAAATAATCATCACTGATCTGTAATAATATTATAGGATGGAAAATTTGTACATTTGTTCCTAAATTTGTAAAATTCTTTTTTCCCTCTTAGACTTTTCTAAACCAGTAAGAGAGCAAACCTTTTAGGAAGGCCTTAGATGAGGAGTAAAATATAAGGAATGATAATGTAAATGTTACTTTGCAAATAAATAACTTTAATTGGGTAGTTGTAAAATATTTTTAAAATAGCATCTGCAATAAAAAATAGAATTTTATTTTTAATTTTCTTTTGCTTTTTAGTTGATTGCTCATAATAGCTGGGTGTGACAGATGTGATCTGCCCATTAGAAATGCTTTTTTTTTTTCTTTTTAATTGTTGCTCAATTAGAAACCACATCTGGTTATTAGTCTTAAAATACTGTGTTGGATATGACTGTGTTATTCAATAAATCTAACTTCATTATCCTGTTTCACAAGCAAGACTTTTTAACAGGTGAAGTCTCAAGGATATATTGCAAGCCCTGCTTCCCAGCAAACATAACTTGTATATTCAGCACCCTTCCGTTTCCTTTCACTTAGATAATGACCGTGCCTGTCTGTGCATTTAAACGATACGATGTGTATTTTATTACTTATCTTACAAATATTCGTAGAAAAAGTAATTCTAGGTTAGTTTAATGATTCTGTTTAGTGCAAATGGTATAAGGATCTCCTCTTTCTGCATTTTTTGTACGTGACATTGCATCACATTAATAAGTCTTGCATTTTGAAAATTAAGGGTAGTAAATTTCTTAAATCGTTCGTCAGTGTATTTCATTCAGAATATTACTTTGACGGCTTTTGTATAATGTTGTAGATAAAGGAAGTATTGCTTTTAAATATTTATCTTATTCAATCATTAAAAATTAGTTCGCTTACTTCTCGCATCGTAACGATGTGACCATAATTTGAGTAGTTGGATATATTCAATGAATTAAATCAAAATAATATTTCGCCTAGCGCTTTAACATTGAGGTTTAGACGTCATTAATTGTACTGCAGCTTGAATGCCAAGCGATCGATAGACAGGACTAATGTTTCAGATCACGCTCACTTTTTTTGTATAAAAATATAAACTGAGTTATAACTTTATCGATTGTGGAATGCAGTAAAACGTACGCTACATAAAAATACCACTAGTCAAAAGAGTGCTTACGAAATGCATTTGAACTTATAGTGTTCTTATATATATATATATATCGTAACATGATAGCGTTATATATATATATATATATATATCGCAACATGATGGCGTTAAATGGTTCTTCAAAAACTAAATCTGGTATAAAAATGTGTTTCTATAAGGATTTTTAGATTAGTGCAGGAGATCACCGAATTTTATAAAATTGTCACTATATTTATATATTTGATAATATGTTTATTCTATAGTTAGATAAAATTTTTATTATCAATTTCACAACTAAATATCCACTACTTACAATCATCAGCGAATGCAAACTATGCCTACAAAGTTTTTATTCCGTGTTTGCTTTTTGCAGCTTTTTTTTAAAAAAGGCATAAGTGTTCGTGATCTACCTTAATTTTTAATGTACTGTAAAAATTAAGTTATGGAAGAATATTCCTTTTGTAAATTTTAAAGCGATTAGAAATAGCACTCGAATATTTAGTACCGTCATTTATTGCGCAATCCAATTGTATCTGTTTAAATGTTGTTAAATATTTTTGCATGTGGACATTAAAAATGCTACCTTTAGTGGGGACAGAATTAAAACCCACTACTTGTTCCTAGAATTCAAAGAAAAAGCACATGAGCAGCACCCACCAAATGCTTAGTTAATATCTATAGAAAGTGAACTTTTGATTTGTTTAGTTTGTGCTCTCCTTTAGTTGCTCTGAAATCGTGATGCAACTGTGGTCACGACTGACCCCGCCTCTGACCTTCAACTTGACGCTCACTTTTTCATTTGCTCAGAGATTCAAAAATGTTCGTTGACTAATTGTAGGAATGATCTAATAACTCTTCAAAATGAATTTCAGTTCAGTAGAGAAATATGATCCGTCGAGCTGGTTGGAACTAGGAACCAGTGACAATATGTTTTAAAAGCTACTCTTAACGAGATTCTGAAGATCTCGTTATTGACGTGGGCGTACGCTAATTATTCTGAGTAACTCCGTTCGTTAAGTGCCGGTGGTTTGAATTGTTAACAGCGTTTTGAGCTAGAATGACTGGTGAAGCAGTGACTGAAATTCAGACAATATTTATCTGCTATAGGTTTTTATATCCCGTTAATGATTCTGGTTTAAAAATTGCTTTGAACTTTTAACCCATGAAATATTTAACGATATTAAAGGAGATCTAAACGCTGAATATTAACATAATGATAATATGTATGACTACAGCGATTGTTAATTTTCTTGGCGAGCATATTATTATCTTGAATTTAATATACAAAATATAAAATGAGAGATTTGAATTATAGGGCGTTTGTAGGTAGTTGAACTTTTAGTTAATAATTAAAATGATTTAAACATTTCAAACTGTAAGGCCTGGATTGGAAGAAAATGGTGGTAGCATATTCTAATAATGTTTTTTAGAGTAATTAATTAGGCTTCTGACAAACAGGAAGAATTCTTATCAACAAGACAAAAAAAAAAAAAAAAAAAAAAAAAGTAGATTGTTATTGATAGTAACAAGATGCGAAGCATCCGTTTTAGTAGAATAATTTATTAATTTCAAATTAAATCAAATTGAACAGCTGACAGATTGGTGCTTCATGTAAATTTATATCGTCAGTCAGCATGACAGTTTTATTTTAATCACAGTTGCTAGTAATAGTAGTTGAATAATAAACATTACGAAATTTTCCAGTTATTAAATGTTGATAAATTTAAGTATTTCGCATTCTTTAAGATATTTGTTCTTCCTGAAACAAGTTTGAGTTATTAAGTAAAACATTTTTATATTTTTAGTCCAATAATGATCTCAAAAGTATTCCATGTAAATGAATTTGATTTAAAAGTACCAAATGCAGTAAAATCTTAATTACAGGATAATAAGTATAAGATATTCATGATCCACAAAAAGACTATTTCAAAACTATTCGGCCTTTTTTACTTATAAAAGTAAAACTATATACGACTTTAATGTTTATAGTGTTTTTCTTGCAAGTATGTTTTGTTTTTAGTAAAATTTTAATAGCATTTTGGTTAATTCTGAAACAATTTTATTCTCGACGGTTTCAAAATGGAATTTCTCTCTGTTCTTGAATTGTAAATGTATAAAGGAGGTCAAATAATTTCCGTTTTTAAATTCGTTTTTAAGTATTTCATTTTTTATTAAACGCTAAAGTAGATAAAATATTTCACTTGATAAATGCTCTTTTTTTTTAATTGTAATGAATTTTTTCCTTGAAAATAATTTAATAGTTCTAATTCTTTTACTTCATTTAAGAAAAAAAAATTAAAAATAAAAAAACTTCCTCTAAATAAAGTTTTGAATAATTTTTCTCTATGATTAATCTTTAATTAGAATTTCAACAAATATATATTATTATAAATCTTAGAGAATCGTAAGTAATGAAATAATAATTTCATTCTAATATTGGGTAAATGTCTGTTTACGATCTAGATATGTAACTTGGCTTTGATTTCTAACTATGCCTTGAAACTTAAATAAAATTTCGCTCAATCTCTAATCAATAATCATGAAAAACAGCAATCAACAACGTAATACAATAATGTTTTTTTAATGTTATTAAACTTCTTAGTTCCTTAAATTAGTCTTTTTTTTTCCAGGCATTCTCATTAGTGAAATTTATTTCATTTAACAAAATAGATTTGTAAGCCTTCTTTATGCAATGAAAATGTACTGGAAACAAAATGAATTTCTATAATTTAGGCAAAACCTTTTATTTTATTCACGCTCTTGTTTAGTATTCACTTTAAAATGTCAATATTTATCTTTACAATTATAGTGAGAGGATTTGTTTTTTTTTAAAAATAATCTTATTTCTGAAAGATTTCATGAAGAATTTTAAACATTCTCTCAATATTACTGCGATTTCTTTGAAGAAATTCGTCTAATAAAATATAAATATTACATAAATGTGTATGTAATAATTATTTGAAATTGTTATATATAAATCCAACAACGTTTTTTTATTAAACTAACGTATTAATCATTATAATTCCTAAAATTCTTTTTTTTTTCTGTCATTTTCATGATATCCCCCCCCTCATTATGGTGTATGGGAGAAAAATACCTTTTAAATTCATTAAAATATCCTATTAAAAATTCCAGGATTTGTCAATTTACCATATTTTTTTAATTTCGCGCTATGTTGTAATATTTTTTCCATGAAGCGTCATGTAGCAATTAATCGCGTATTCTAAATGTTTGTAATAAAGTTAAGTAGTATCATGTAGGTCATGCAATTAAACAAAACATCAAGTTTCTTGTGTCTAAATGGGAAGCCCTCCTTTCAACAATGTATTTCATATGATCGCTATTTTAGCATATAATTGTTTTATTGTGAAAAATGCATAATCATGAATGGATTGAATTATCAGAATTCTGCTTTCAGCAAACGTATTGATGATTAACCTAATTTATAATTAGAATTACTAAGAAGTAGTCGTCTTCAATTTCAAATTATCGTCTCATTAAAATGACTTCTTATTTCTCAGCATTGGTATACTGACTCTGTATCCAGGTGAATTTTTGAAGACCTTGTATTTCGTTTAATAATATTAAATTAGTCGGAACTTCTTTTGCCATGGAATTTTTGAAATGGATTAAATTTAAATTTAATTTTTCATCTTTGTTGCTTTAAATAAATAAACAGTCTCGTCGTAATTTATGGTTCAACGATAGTTTTTAAAAATTAATATCCATACTATAGTGAAATAAAAGTGTTAATTAGTGTGGAAAAAGTCATGTCATATTCTTATTTAAAACAAATGGGTCATCTTGATTTTCTGTTAATGAAAGTGGCCCATGCTTTGGTCATTAGGAAGTATCGCTTGCGTTGTATTTCATAGCTTTTGGATGAAATTAATATTCGGCCCTTGCCACTCGATTGAATAAAATGTTTAATTAATCCGCTTACAAGTCGCTTCAGGTACCCATCCAGAAGGCTGGATATCACTTGCTTTGATTTATTACCTGCTTATTCATTGGTATGCTATGACTACATGTTGAGAACTCTGTATCTCAATCTGTGATTAGTTGATGTTTATATTTTGATCTTGTGTGAGGTCATTTCCTTGTTAGATAGTTTTGGTTTAAACATCCTTATGTAGCTTTTTACAAGAGTTTAGAATATCGAGACCAAACTATTGTCAAGATAAAACGAAGTTTGTTTGTTAGTCTTCTATTGTATCTGTACGACTTTTGATAGAAGCATTTGTCGGTTAGCATTGAGAATGCAGTTTTGAATCTCAGAAAAGACAAGTCATATTTATTGTTAATATACGCGTTGCAGATGTCGGTCGTTGTTCATGCTCTAGAGTCTGGAGACATGGTGTCTGAGACATTTTGGCTTCCGTATATGAAGACAGGAATTTTTTTATCAAGTAGAATTGAATTTGTGTTTTAGATAATTCGAAAGCAATTCACGTAACGAAGCGAAGTACACATCTGGTGTACTTTTTATTACAAATAATAATAATAAATAAAAACTTTTCACATATTCATAATTTTTTTTATCAATAAATACATGGCAGTATTTTTTTAAAAAAGGGAAACTACGTGTTGTAGAAATTGGGATATAAAATTTTTTTCAAAGGTCGACTTTCATAATAATCTTCTTTTGTTTTTATTGAATTAATTATCAAAGATATAAGATGTTCGACTTTGATTAAAAAAAAAATTCACTCGCCTTTTTATTATTTTTAAATATAACTGAGCTTTGCTCATCGCTTAATTCTGAAAGTGCATATCCTCTTTTTGAATAATCTGGCTTATTTAAACCTCTAGCTTTGAAGCCATCGATGAAATTAGAATTGTGAATGAGATCATTCGATAAAATTCTTGCTAAACCGCAAATCACTTAAATCAGCCAACTTGACAGAAAGAAGGAGAAAAAAAAGTGTTGTGTTATAGGAGAAATCGTTAAAAATGTTTTTGAATTTACTAGAATTGATGTGTCACGTTTTAATATATATTTCTAAATAAATACCTGTAGTATCGTTTTTTTTTTTTTTCTGTTCTAGATTGAATGTTTTCATTTAATTTTGTAAATTTTCGCCTAAAAAAAATGTGTGTCAATTTTTAAAAATTTAATAAAAGAAAATGTTGGAATTGCTTGAACATCGAAATGAGGCCAGATTAATTGTTTCTGAGTATCTAGAAGGTGAAATGATTTTCTTTGATTTTTATTTAAACAAATGTCAAACAATTGCCGCTCATTCAAATGTCTTCATTTAAGGCAATAAGGATTCTTTGGTGCAGTTGGATATAAATAGTTTTGTGTACTGTTAGTTGAAATACTAATACTCTTCTTTGCTGAAAGTCTTTGTTCTTGTTTTGTATCCGTATTTAAATCTGTTTTTTTCAAGCTGCTTTTGAGTATCTGCTTTGTTTCTTCTGTTGTTGAAAAATGGCTATTTTTAAGACTTTTCAGCCGACAGGATTTCCTGTTTTGTTAAAGTTGGTTAAAATACTGCTTCTAGTTTGGATGTACATATCTTTTTTTTTTTGTTGTGATAGGATCCAAATGAGTTTATTCTAAATTAATTTCTTTTGGAATATTAACTAAATGAAAAAAAAAAATTCATATTCAAAAACTAACGAATTAGAAAGGTCATTTTATAAACTGTGGAAATTTTTATCTACCGAGAACTAAAAACCGAAAGATTATAATATTAATTGAACTGAGAGAGCATTCTTTTGAACTTTTTGAATTATTAGTTATTACTGTAATAAACAATAAAATCATCGCTTACTTTGAATCATTCTACCGAATGAATGCTTAATATGCGAGGGTTTTTTCAATGAAGATTCACTGAAATACATTTTAATTCTCTGCTAGTTTTCATACATAAAAACGATAATTATTAATTCAGTACTTATAAAATTTTGTTTTATAGTGATAAACAGTGACAAATAAAGGAAGCAATAATTAATACACAAATACATTTTATGTGAACATTTATCATATAGAGAATGAGCTCTATATAGATTTTCCTATGAAGTTATCCTGATAAGGTGTGGTAAAAGTTTGTTTTCCACCTGATTAATAGAAATAATATTCCATTTGACAAATAGAGAAGGAATAGGCTAGTAACAGAATGTTTGCTAAATACATTAAAAAAGAAAACCCTCCTGTTTTCTTTTGAGGAAACCTTCCATTCTGAGAAGAGCCGACGTGTAATGGCTGTGTGGCAGATTTCCAATGTTAGTTTGCTTTTTGGATTTACTGTTGACAATGTTCTCTTCTGTTTTCTTGAAGACCGGTGACTCCAAATACTATTCACCGACAGATTCTTGCCGAAGCTTAATGGAAATCGCTCTCGTAGTTATTTCTTTCACTTGGAAGAGTTTCAAATATAAATAAGTGTACTGAAATCAAGAATAGTTTCACACTTACCGAAACGTTTCGTTTGTTGGCTTATGAACGCTCATTTGTTTTCCTTTTTTATGTAGTGCTGGAATATTCTTCACCGTGAAGTGTCGTTTTTATTATGAAAATAATTACCATTTTTAATTTAAAGTGATACATGTAAAAGTAGTATTTTGCAAACAAATTGCTTTCATATTTCATTGCATGTTACCGTGAATTATAACATTTCTCTTTATATTTTGTTATAATGAATTGGTTTTCCAGTGACTTGTTGAACTGGAGAGGCGGAAAAAATGACTTTAAAATATAGCAGAATTATTGTAAAAGTTTTGTTTTTGTAGAATTTCTTATAGCGATAGTCTGGGTTTTGTCTAAAGAAAGACGAACAATTTTAAAAGTGAATTACTCATAGTGACAATATATGAATTTCTTGAAATTTTATCATTATGATGATGTATTTGAAAAGGAGCTATGTATACAGCATAATTTTAAGCGCATTAAACTTTTCAAAAATTTTATAAAACCAGCAAATAGTATAATTTCATTATATTGTTAATATTCTAAATTGATTTTAATATATGACAATTTTCTCTATGGTGATAATATAGATGGAGTCAGAATGGAATTCAGTTGCAGTCTAAGAAAATTTGGAAAATATTTGTAAATAATGTTTCTTGTCCTCTCATTTCATTGCGTAATATAAATTTTGAAACTATTGGTTTTAAAATTAAAATACGTGACATTCAAGAAACTGAGTTTTTAAAAATTCTTGCTTATGGTGGAGCTTTTTGTTTCATTTACGTATTTTTTAATCAATTGATGGGAACAATTAGGAACTGATGATATTATGAACAAAATAATAGGAATATATAGGAATTGATAGCATTATGAACAAAATTACACCAATATCTCATGTAAAACGTCGTAATTTTTTCCATGTTTGGTTGTGAAATACAACAGTTGAAAAATCGTGCTTATAACTGGGAACCTACATTTATTTCTTATCTCTTCTGTATTATTTAAATATAGTGTAAAATTTATTTTATTGAAAACTATAACTAAAATAAATCAACACAATTGTAAACTAGAACTTAATTAAAACGCAGTTAACTTGCAAGTACAAACAAGAGTTATTACAATCACAGTTTCATCAATTGAAAAATTTCACAACTTTTAAAATCTCAGATAGGATATGGAGAGCAGAGTGATTCTTGTTTATATGTTCTAACTGATCAGATCATTATTGATTATTTAGCTATTTAAAGATGACATAAACCAAAGGATCAAATGACTTTTCTTGTCAGTGGGATCTTAAATGAAAAACAAACAAAAAAAAAAAAAATATTTTTCTGATATGGTTGACACTGCTTATTTTGAAATATATCTTGTGCATGTAATAAAGATGACTACATGTGCTATCTGTGTTTTATACTTACATTTACTTTCATAAATCTATTAGCAATATTTTAGATATTCTAAATTGATTTGTAGTTAACGTATTTTAATATAAATTTTATTTGGGCCTTATTTATTAGAAGATACTTTAATATTATAAGATTTACAAAGATTATTTTTATCGTTTAATTAATTTTTTAAAGAGGTTATGGGATATGATATATGTTTCTGTGTTTTAAGATTTTCTGGATTTTTTTTTTTACCATTTCGTGTGAGTTCTTACATATATCGTGAGTTAAGGATTCCTTGGAATATTCTTTACTTGGGATCTGCAGTGACTCCTAGAACACAATAACAGTTTCTACATCAAGTCCATTTTTAAAATACTTTTTAGGAGTTTTTTTTTTTATTATTTTTCTTACACATTTGTCACAACGACTTTTTTATGTCAATAATATTAAAAATAAATAAATAAATGAATTAAATTCGATAGTGTTTTCACGCAAAACAACTAAAAATGCACAAATCTTTTTTTTTTTTCCACACTTGAAGATATAAAATGACTTTTCAATTCTTGGTTGCATAACCTTTGTCTTTTAATGGCTTCGAGTCGTCATGGCAGAGACATGACTAATGATATGACTGTGGTGTCTGGCAAAAGTTTAATCCCGTTTGTATTCAAGTTGTTCTTGGTTTTCTTTTTTATTATTATTCTTTTGTTCTGGCATTTCAAGTATTTGTCACGGATTTTCTTCGGTATTAATATAGGATTATCGTCCTATTGAAATAGAATTTTTTTTCTAAGCCCTGCAGATTTTTAATTTTTGTCAAGATCGTTGTTTAAATTGTCTAGAAAAACCTTATGGTTCATAATACAATCAATGAAAACCTATTTCCTGACTCCTCTTGCTGTTGTATAGCTTCACATCATAACAGATCTTCTATATTAAATAGCACTTATTCGATCTTTCGATACAATAACTGTATTTATTTTCATCATCATTATTTCATCACTTTATTTCAAATATATTAACAAACATATTTAGAAAAATATTTTTTCTTTTTTAACATTAATAGCTGTATAGTTTATTAATAGCTGTATAGTATCATAAAGAAAAAAAAAAAAAAAAAAATCCTTTTACCTACTTGTACTTTAATAGATGACTACCATTTACTCAGTTATCCGCAAGATATTGTGAACATGCGTTTTCATTGTCTTTGTGGGTTTTATGCCAGGCTTACCTGCATTTAATTGTGGATCAAACTTTATTTAGCTGATAATTTTCCACTTTTTTTTTTTTATCTATGGGTCTCTTATTCCATTTTTGTATAGCATGAATAGCCCATCAACGGTTGATGAGGAAGGACTTTTACGGGTAACTTCTGACGATGCTGTATGGGAGAAAACCCGCAAAACTTCCATCAGGCAATCTGACTATCACGAGATGCTTTATACACTTTGTCACAATCAACATTGAATCTCTTCGTTTCTGAAAGCAGTGACTAAACAATGCCACCAACGGATTCGAATCTCAACTTTGTTATACATTAACTGCGCACGTTACCACTGGGCTAGAGACGGGCTAATTTTCCATTTTTGCCAATGTTTTTATTTGTTCCACGTTTATTTTTGAACTATCAGTTTTGTATTTTTCAGTCATTTTTTTTTTTTGTGCTCAAATTTAATTTTAGTCTAGATTCTAATAATTGGAAGATAAAATTTATCTTGGTTTGGTAATCTTCTCGAATATCAGTACTAGTTTCTGTACTTGTAAATTTCCCACGTGAACCAAATAATTTAAATTGTAACTCTCAAAAATTTGTCTTATTTGAAAAGCAATTTAAAAAAATATAAATTGAAGAATTTAATGGTACTTGCACATACTTTTAAGATGTGTATTCTCAATTTTTTTCCTTTTCTTTAAAATTGAATAAATTTATTCTTGTAAATATCAGTTAAAAATAGTCGTTTTAACTCATAAAAATGGTATAGTTTTGAACAAACAATTACTTTTTTGACATATATTATCAAAGATGCCAATTATTACGTATTCTTCGTAGTTTCTACCAAAATTAACAAATGTCTGAATTTTCCTGACTGCGTAGTCCATAGTCTTGGATTATAGACAACGAAAAAAAAATTGAAAAGTTTTTATATGAATTTTAAAAAGCCTTTTTTGTGTACATTATTTTACCAACTTAATTCAATTTAAAAGCTAACATAGATTTCAAGTAAAGAAGTGCTAGCTTTCGAGAAAGAAAATTTTATGCATTTTTTTAATAACTAAGCAATTTTGTTGTTGTTGTTGTTGTTGTTGTTGTTGTTGTTGTTATCAAAAAATAACCGTTAGTCCGTTAAGTCTTAACTTAAAGAGTTTATTGGATGAGTTTAATATTGGTATATGAAGGTACGGAATATTATTGACTGAAAAATTTCATTTGAGGTTTTCACATCTGTTTTATCCATAGTTGCTTTTCGAATGATTTAGAAAGTGTCATATTTTAAAGAAATTCAACGAAAACTAATTGTATACATATTTTTCTAGATTCTCTGTAGAACTGTTCATAAATCTTAAAATTCCACCAGAATTACCATGTAGAATTCAATTTGAAAGAATCTGCAATATAATCTTTCAATTTGAATATGTATCTGTACGTGATTGCTTTATAAATTCCATGACCTTCGTTGGAAAAAAATTCCGAGAAATCTTTTTTTTATTGAAACTAATTACACAAAAGTGTCCTTCGGGTTAGGTAAATGAAATAACCATCTCTAATCAATCCGGATTTCTAATTTGAAATTAACGACTATGTCAAAATGAGCGATTGGTTATCTTATTAACCGAAACTGAGGCGTTCAACAGTGGCAACAACATACAATTTTAAATACAGGTTTTTCTTGAGATTTTGTTTTGATTATACACAAGTTTTTCTTAACGCGCATACATATTTGTTTAGTTTTCAAATAACACCATCTTATTTTTAGTGTTTTAAGATAAACGTTTATTAATTGATAGTCAGAATCTTTCATTATATTTCTGGTTCATTTTCAAATTAATATACCTTTATTACTCATAAGATGTTCGGAATTTTATTTATATGATCTTGTCTTTAGTAGATCTTTAAAATGATTCATAAAAGCACTGCTCTTTCTCAGATTTTTAAAATGAATTTTTCTTATTACACCGTAATTATTTTTTGTGATTGAATTTTATTCTTAAAAATATTTGATCGAAAATCAGCCATAACTCTAGACTTCTCTTATTACTATACTTATTATGTTTGAAAATTTTATTCTGAAAATTAAATGAGTTGAATGTATCACCGTAGCAGCTTTAAATTCATTAAAAAAGGAAAAGAAAATTAACAAATAATTTTGCATGATTATTTTTTTCAACCAAACAGTGTTAATTGAGATACTTGATATTAAAATACTTGAGTATACTTACTGTTTGAGAAAGCAACTTTTTTTTTGCGGGTAGTTTTAAATATATGCTAGTTATTTATCGCATGCTTTTATTATTTTCTTTTAATTAGCTCGAAATTGGTATTTATGAATATGAGTGAAAGAAGTTAAGCTTTTTCTGCAGACTTATTTTTAACACTGAAATTAAAATAATCTATCTTGTTGTGCTATTCATTATTGATTTCTTGTACACATTTTGTGACTTTTAGTATTTTTATTCTTTTAAAAGTAGGTAGGCAATTAATGTTTCCCCATTCAATAATGCTAATTTTATTATTAAATATTTCTTTAAAAAAAATTTTGGACATAAAAAAAAAAAAAAATTTAGATTATTTTGCAAGAACCATCTATGCTCATGTATCCCAATTATCTGTGACATGAAAGATTTGAGACACGTTTTTCTTTCACCATTATTACATTTTCGATTGATTTACTGCATTTCTTATCCTAACTATCATATGCTAATTAAAATATGTCCAGAATTATTTTACTGCGCCTGAAGAGGATGTCCCAGTCCATTCGCGATGCGGTCCATTACCCTTTAAGTGGAATTCAATCCTAATGTGTCTGGAAGTTGAACATTTTAAAGAACCCTTATTAAATATCCTATTAGGTACGATTTTGTCACCGAGATGAAAGAGGTGCTTGATCTTCAGTCGCGACACTTTCTTATTATATATTCCCAAGAAAATCTCGTAATCTTTTGTTGAATGACCAACGGGTTGCATGAGTAACAGGACATTACGAAAACACAGGCGCCTCTGTTAGGAACAATGGGTGTCATAAGTTGCGCAACCTTTTTGGTGCCTTCCCTTCATTTTGCAGTTGAATTGTTGGGTGGAAATTCTGTATACGATAGAAGTCATTTTTTAAATAAACTTTTCGTTTGAATATGTTAGATTTTAATTATTTATTAAGGAATGAATACATATGGTTTTAAAAGACCTTTTCTTTAGTTTTCATTTTTACGATACAAAGGCTTATGTATGATTTAAGCTACAGGATGAGAAACTCATGTAACGTAACTTTGAAATTTATGCTCGAGCTAACGTGCTCTTTCACAATCCTTTAAAGCATTCCTTATTGAACACTTTGAGGCTGTTTTTGATTTCAGTAATATTTGGCTTGTTTTATTCTTCTTTTCGTTAGATTACATCTATCTATAGTAAATCAATCTGATTTTTTGTATGTGAATAAAAACTACACATTTTTAAAAAGGTATGATCATCAATTTAATTTCTGAATGATTATTTTATTAAGTAATTTTGTTGTTATTTGTATTGTCTACATTTGAATTCAAGCATTCAAATATAGACATGTTATCGGGTCAAAAACATTAGTTTTTTAATGTTCTTCATATAAAAAATATTTAAGTATAAATAAAGTTTAATTAAATATTAAAACTGTACTTTTGATAGTCTATTTGCACATATTAATTTCAATATTTTAACTATAGTAGAATTTTCTTATGAGTTTTAGTAAATAAATTATTTGTCGTTTGATAATAAGGTTTAAAATGCTCATCTTTCAGAACAAAAGTAAGTTAAAATTAGCTAACTATTTTGCTAAAAGTAAAATTAAAGTATTCATTCTTTAGTTCATGAATTTCTGTGTAAATTTAGCGAGTTAATTTTATTATTCGACAGTTTTAAGTTAAATGTTGTTTAAAAATAAAAATGCTTAATTTGAATTCTGAATTAAAATAAACTTAGTGATATAATGACTAATGCTAAATAATTGAATAATAAAAAATGCATTAGGGTTCATTAACCGTGAATCTAATTAAAGGTAGGTATCCATTTTTAATGCTCAGGTACTTATTTGAAATGGTGTTTTAGAAAAGGCTCTTTGAATGCAGCCCCAAATAAGAATTCTTTTTTAAAAATCTGTTTTTTTATTGAATGACGAATATTTTCTTCCTTTCTGTAGGCAAGTAAATAACAATGTCGTGTTCTATTTTAAAGATGGGGGAAAATCAGTGGAGAAACGCATGGAAGTCTTTGAGTGGAATAAGTTATAAGCCTGAATCAGAATCCATTTTAGTTGTCATGTGCAGGATTTCAGACTAATTCACATATTAGTTTGCACGGGATTCTATTTTACGGTTACTTCAATTTCAATACTGCGGGATTTAATTGTTTTTCTTTTATACTGTCTGTTTCAATAATACTTGTAACTATCATTTGAAAGTTGTCTTTATGATTCATTTCTAACCACGAACCTGATTTTAAAATAATGTATCGGTTGAACCTTTTAACTGTTCGAAAAGTTTGACGTATTGGCATGCAATCGAAGAGAGTTGAACACTTTTTCATTCTATAGTATTTTGAAACTAAAATGACTTGGAAGAAAAAATCTTGGACAGGAATGAAATAGCTGAAGAAAAGCAGTTCTAAATACAAGCGGAGTGTTTCAAATTTACAAAATTATTATCTTGCAATTGGAAAAAAAAAAAAAAAAAAAATAATAATCATTTGCAATATTAAAAAGGAGGTTAAAATTTATAATTGTAACGTCATTGATTAGTGTGTGCATTAGTTTTAAATAGTAAATTAAATAAAGTATAAGATAATTAGAAAATACCTATACTGTGTCATATTACTCAATTTTATTTTATAATTTTGTCAAGTCTCGATTGATGTCATTCGCTTCGTAAACTTATGTGACCCTTTCTATGCTTACGTTACTACATTAAAACATTTAAAAAAATTAAATACTATTCAATGCATGTTTGACCTCTTTGTTTCATTAGAAAATACAAATTTTACAAAAATTCTTTTAACTTGAATGTTTGGAAATTTAAGTACTAAAATTTTTACGGAACTTAAAAGGAAGTCCTTTTTAAGTAGGAATTAAAAATATGTTTTATTTTTGTTGTTTTATCATTAAAAGTTTCTGTTATAAGACGGATTTTAAAATTAGCTGTGTGATAAAAATGATTCATAATTGGGTTTTTTTTTTTTAAAGTTAAGATGCACCTTTAGAAGCACAATTCACTTGAATTAGTATATTATATAGCTTAATTTCTTAAAACTGGGAAGTATAAATACATAGTCGAGTCACACCATTAGAACCACAAGTATTTTTGGCATTTCTATTGCATTATGGCGACGTTCGTTATTCAATATTTAAACACATAGTTTCTCGTTGAAAGGCTTGTAAATTCTAATAGACGTAATCAAGGAAATAAGACTCATACCAAGGAAATGACAGGCTATTTACTAAACATATTAACCTCGTTACAATGGGGAAAAGAACTTGATTTATCAAATATTAAAGGATGTTGAGTTTATCACCGTAAATTTTGTTCTCGTACATATGGAGTTTGAGTTGAATAAAACAATTTCGTTGATCCAATTGGAAAGCCTTTGATAGAAGCTCCCTATCAATGGCTTTCAAGGTTGGTGAAAGGCAACTTCTGGGCTTCTGATTCATTTCGACAAATGGAGTACTTTGTTTCAAACCTTGTGCTACGTCTATCTGATTGATAAATAATTTTATTACAACATAGCTGGAATTTTTGAAATTATATATAATATCATTAAGTTCAGATTCTTAATACTGGGATGGTTGATTGTATTACCATATTGATGAACTTATGTTTTAATAGTAGATCCGAAATTATTCGACTTTTTAAAAATAATTTGATTACTACTTTTATCACTAGAGCTTTTGAACTTTCAATTCTACTTTAAGCGATATCGTTTATTCTAAATCATCTCACTTATTAGTTGAAAAGCGCTTTTTAGTTTCCTTTATCCAGCCTTAAGTACAAACATTCATTCATTCATTAAACAATCACACCAAGCCGTTGAGCAGCAGCGTCGACCCATCACCAAACCTCAGTGCTGGATGCCAGAGGCTTATGATTTGTTGACGCTTCACGTTTTGCCATTCAGCGCTTTGGTGTAAATGTAGCTTAACGCTGGTAGACGAATGTCCTTTCAAAAAAAAGAACTAACGACACATACACATAATATTCAAACTTTTTAGTAAGTATATATAAATGCGCTTTGGATATGCACCTATTAGTATTATATATATTTTTAATACTAAATTGAATGGAATAAATATAAATGAAATCCAGTTACAAAAATGTAAGTACTCAGTAGAGAATTATTTTTTTCTACATTTTAATTTATTCGTTATTATTTTTTCTTTTAACTATAAAATTCTATATTATTTATGTTTAAATATTAGCTCAGTAGGCATTGTTATTATTATTGTTTTCGTTTATCGCTTATCTTCGAAACAATGCTGTTTGTCTGCAATGCGGGACACCGGATGGCTGTTTATAGTGGAGACATCCTGTTTGATTTAAATTTAAAATAATTTATCTAATATTTTTTTGAAAAGTTTTTGAGTATCGATGTTTAAAAATAAGGAAGCTATCAGTTGGTTTTTTTAAAACATATCGTTTATATTTTACATAGACCTAACAAATAAAATAAACTTTCCTTTTGTAATCTTTCACTTATCTTGAAGACAAAAGATATTTTTCAGAAACATTGACTTCTTCCTCTTAAACAACTTTCAAAGCGATAATTTCAATCCAGCTCGCTCTCAATTTATCTCAATTGATTTAGCTTCGTCATACATCTAAAAGCATGTGCTTGTAGGAGTTGAATCTAGAATTTTGAGTTGTCTTATCAGATGTTGCTCTCTTTCAAATAAATTCGATATATTTCATTAAGTTAATTGTGACCCTTAGCCTTGAAAAATAAACATGCATTTCAATTTCCGTACGGCTTCAGTCGAACCAATTTTTCTGTTCTATGTGAGTAATGACTTTCGTGATATTTTTTTGAAGATGCTGTTTTCAAACTTTGACCTTCACGATGTGATCAGCAGATTCATTCACTTCAATTTGAACCGAGCACTCCTAGACATGGCATACTTCTTGGTTTGCAGATTTATTGTACCCATTTTACATATTATTCTAGCCTAAACCCGACTTCGTTTGTTGGTTTCGAACCGAACTCTTTGGCGTGAATTGTTGAACATTTGGCTTTCGGTATCATTCGATAATTGATTTTGCTTAAATGTGTTCATTTAGTCAAGAGATGTATTTTTTAATCAGTTTCAAAATGATTTCCGGCTTTCAATTCAGACACTGAATTCAAAACGTCAACTACAAGAATAAATTCGGCATACATACAATTATAGTTTAATATTTCCTAACAAAGAGGGACTCGAGTCGCCGATTATTATTATTTTTTTTAATTACGCATAGCTATAGTACAGTGTTACAAGTTGTGTGATGGAAAGTAAACATCCCTTTTAAAGGCGAAAATGAACGAATCGATTACTTATTAAGGGTGCTAGTCACACATACGCGGCGCAAAGCAATTTTGATAGAAAAAAGTTGGGTAGTTATTGGAGAATTTTTCTTCTTTTTTTTCGATCTAACTTTTCTTTTGATATTATGCAATTTGGACACTTGAACGCCGCAGGCGTGCCGAATTGAATCAGCTTTCCGAGTTGTGCACATGCCTACGGAAAATGGACCAACTCACCAACTGAGCCGTTATGAATGTTCATGCACTCCGTTTTTCATTCACTACAAAACCTGGTACAGATCCAGGTGAGTAGGTGTACGGAGATTAATGCTACGTAATTTAAAATTTTTATTTTAATAAAACCTCTCCGAAATGACTTTTCTTCCCTATTACATCGATGCGTTTGAATGTGTCGGCGGCTACACGAGAACTGTCAGACTATAGACTACTAGGATAATACAACGTGGAAAAAAATAAAGTGCACTTTGCGGTCGTTTACGTAAGTATCGACATTACGTAAGTATCGTCATTTATATATTTGAGACAGCATATAAATAACGCGTCATTTATATGCTTACAGCTGTTGGCACAGGTCGCTGGCGACGCAGTGGCTAGCATTCTAGCTATATATCCGCGAAATCACTAGTTCGTGGTCTCTTGGGGTTACTTTTTTTACTTTTTTCGTATACCTTTGCATACGTATAATTTCATTAGTATGAGGTTAATACATTAAAAGAATGAATTTATTATGGATCGAAAAAATATATTCAATAATTAGTAGCTACATAATTAATGACTATCATTAATTATTGTCCATGAACGTAATAAATATTATCTATTGTCCATATACTTATTAAAATTTTCTTGTTATTTACTTAAAAAAATTGTACGATATCATTAATTGAAATTTATTTATCCAAGACGGTCGGAATCGTACACTTTTTGGGGTTATATTCATCGTATAAATATTTAAAATATAAACATCTACTACAACGGATAAACACGAGCAAGGCTTTTTAAAATTTTTAATAGCAAAAGCAGAATTCATTAACAGCAAAGAAAGCATGTCTTTTCTGTGATAATTGAGTTACAAATCACGCATGGCGGATTTTCGGAGAATATTGGAGCTGACAGCTGCATCCGATGAATTTTAATAGCACCTTCTCTGGATGCAATTTTAGAGATGAAACTTCCTGGATGAAGGAGATAAAGATTATGCTGGTTGTCTGTCCTTGGGTGAGGCAAACAAATCCAGTTTTATATAACGAAGTGTTTTGTTAAGGAATTTTTCTATGCATGCATAATTCAAGCGCCGTTATACTCTGCCTATAATCTGAGAATTAGACTCTAAAAGACTTTAAAATTTCGATGGGCGGATTATATTATGTTGGTTACAATCTCTAACGCATTTTCCATTCGGAAGTTTCATAAAAAGCAGTCCTGTAAAACCATCATCTAAGAATGTTTTTTGTATGAAAATCGACAAAACTTTGTGAGGGAGAAAAATAAACAATTTTTAAACAGAAACTTAACAGTTGTAGTTGATGGAACAGAGCCGAACTTTTACAAAGCACGATTCTCATATCGGCGTGTGTTAGTCGATGGACAGGCATGGGAGGAAGTTAGAGATAAAAATAATACAAATTAATTAGGAACTGTGATACTGATCAAGATTTTTAACTCTTTTCAATAAATATGAATCTTTTTTCCCCCATAGTTCTTCAATGCAGTTCTTACCGGTTTTCCATTATCTTAAATTTCTAACATCGTATTTTTTTTTTTATGGAATTGTGCACTCAAAAACATTTTTTAAACTTGAAAAACGTTGTGTTAGTTTTATGTATGGATATAAAAACAAAACTTGAGTGGTTTAGGTTACACCAGGCGCGAATTGCCCGGGGTACATACACCGATGCAGATTATTGGCAGGAAATTACGGTTTTCCACCGGTTTGCAACCTTGGGATGTGGATTTCTATATGCGAGTCAAGAATTTTCTAAAGCGTCTCCAAAATTGATGATATTTAATTGAAAATTCGCGCGAAAATCTCTGAAATAGTACAAGTAACATAGTAAATCTTTGCACTTACCGAACACCTTTGTCTCCACTTGTAAGAAAGACTGCTGAGTTGTACCTTCTTTTTCTGTTGTTGTTCTACTCTACTGTTGGTCTGTTTGTCATTCATTATTATTATTCGAAACAATGTTCTGTCTTTTCCCTAATGTTTTTCTCGATATCAATATTTCATAATTTTTGGCATTTCATGCTTAAATGATCCGTTGTAGCACTCTTTTAATTCTAATCTGAAAAATAGCTTGTTAAGGAAAATATTTTCAAATGTCCTTAGCTTTCATATATGTATTGTTGCTGAGTTTATCACTGCAAAAAAAAAAAAAAAAAAAATAAATAAATAATAATAATAAATAAATAAATAAAAAAAAAATAATATTACTCTTGAGCTTATTTAAAAATACAACACAATTTCTATTTTCTGTTAAAAGTAAGCTCAACTAGCAACAAATATTTTTCATTATTTTTCTCGTATTTCAAATTTGCATATTTTAATATTTTGGTAAAAATCAAACAGTACCATCTATAGATGAAATTTTGAACTAATTTTAAATTGATCTAATAATAATTGAATAATTTTTTAAGTCATTTCGCCTTTATCTCATATTTTTCGAAGTTCAAAATTGCCAGGGATGCATAGTACTTAAATGACATTTAAATGCATATAATTATTAATTTTATTATTTTAGCAAATATTAAATATGAAATTAATTTTAAAAAAAAAAATTTAATTTTTAAAGTTCGGATTACATTGAAATACATATTTTAAATAATAAATGTTGAATCAATTATTTGAAATGGCGTAAAAGATAAATTGCTTGTCAGAACCGTTTATCTTTTTGAAACACCAGTAAAGTGTTTAAAGCTGGCATGAGCGTCCTTTCAATACTGCATGATTTTAATATATACCTGCAAGTTGATAAACATTCTAATAAATTAAAAATATTTTTCTAAGCAAATTATATAGCATTTTTAATATCATATTATTATATAATTCAAGCATATTTTGAAAACATTCAACAATATGAAAAAATTCAATTTTGAATGAAAGTAATAAAATTGAAAATATTCAAGTTCTAGTAGTTTTTTTTTTTTTTATTAGTTTTGAAGACTGTGCTTCGTGCAGTAATTTACAGATAGATGGTGCATCCATTCCAAAATTGACGAGCTTTACCCTTGAAATTTCCAGAACATTGAAATATCAACTGATTCTATGTCGGTTTACTTGCTTCTTTGCCTCAGAGAGGTTTTTTTCTCATCAATCGATTTGACTGGTTTCAATAATTGGGTATATATCTCTATTATTTGGGATCTCTATTTCGAAAGAGCATAGAGTGGAACCAGGGAACTGTCTGCACCCATAGATTAGCGGTGGCCAACCTTTCGGACCTCACTGACTCGCAAATTTATAATTTCCGTGAACTACTAATAAGAATTAATTATCAATCAATATCAATCTTATTTAATCATTAAAGGTTGCTTAATTGTAATAAAATTAATACAGGCTGCTTAATTATTACAAAATTAAAAAAAGTTTTATTGTTATAAAATAATTGAAACCTTATTTAAATATTCTCATTTTCATTGTAATATTTATCTGGCTTATTTGAAAAAGTTTTGGATTTTTGAGTGAATGGCGTAACTGCAAGACGGAAAGCCGCTATTTATTTAAAGCCGTGACCGGTATGTAATTTTAATTGCTGTGACGAGTGAAAATATCTTTTATACAAATATGCTGTTGAAAATTGGATCAAAATTTTAATTGGCTTTTTTCCAGACAGATCAGTATTCACTTTTTATGGAATTTTGCATTGAAACAGTCGTTGGATAATAGATTGATAGAACTTTCTTTTAATTTCATGCTTAAATTTCTATCTTTAGTGTTTGCTACAAATGGATCTATTAATATCCCTTGTTTGCAATTTACTTTCTTTGGGTAATAAAAATCAACTAAATTTTTGCGATTCTTTAACAAGAATTAACATTCTTCTTATTAATATTAATAAGGATTAATATTCATTAAGGCTGGCATTCGTTAGGCTCATTTATTCATCAAAATTAGGAAACATTGTAGACCTTATTCAGTCAATTCAGATTTTATTCAGTTACTCAAGAGAAGCAACAATTTTACCTTGTAGTGATACCTCATCCTTTAGTTGTTTTTAAAACGATATCTTCAATTCGTTTAATTAATTCGTTAATATCTGCCAGGTATGTTTAAATTTCGGATTTCTGCTAGAAAAATAATTTAATTCTTCGCTCAGTACAAACAGTCGGATTAATAGAGTGGTACCCCGACATACTTCCGCTTTGTAATAAGTCCAACTTGATATATGTTCTGTTTGGAAGCGACAACTTTTTGTTTGATGTACGACTTTCGTATGGAACACGACTCGTGTGCGTCATAATATTTGCTAAATGGATGAATGTCAAAAACTTTGTAGATATATTACCCCAACAAAGCCCAATCAAGGCGGAATAGCATTATGTGGAATGACCAGGTAATGCCACATTTCCTAAACATCCTTAAGAGAAAATTCTGCTATCAGATCTTAAATAAACTCCAAATCTGGTGATCATCAACCAGATACAATTAGAAAAAGAGGCAAAAAAGAGAAAATTTAATTTGGTGAATTTTCGTTTGTATATGTATTTTATCTAAATGCTTTTATTTGTATGTATTTTAGTATTAAGCAGTGTTAAATTGTTTAACCCGAGTATCAGTCAATAACAATGTGATTTTTCTCATGGGACTGTACTAATCATTTTCCCATTAATTTTTTATGGGGAAAAATGACAGTGTTCTGAAATGGATTAAAGATAGCGAGGCACTACTATGTTTTGCCTTCCGACAGCCATCATACCGCAGCATAATGAAACAGATGAGTATGCTGAGAGAAACCCCCTGGTGAGGCCTTTTCGGTTGACATCTGTTTTCGAAGCATATGGTGAGAAACAGAATGAAAGATCTCGTGTGCGTATTTCACGAGTCTTGTTACATTTCATGAATTCAGTGCGTTGCAAGGCGAATATTGGCTTACCCGATTCGGATTGTTAGAATTAATTAGAATGTTATTTTTATTTTGTTACTACTAAAAATAAAAAAATATAAATTTTCAGATTTTCCTGCGGAACTACGAACTTCTGTCATAAATAGCATTTATTTTATAGCAGACGTTTATTATGGGATTAGCATTTATGACAAAAAGTTCTAAAAGTTTGTGATGCCACTTGTTTCCTATGCAAAATTCAATCACTTGAAATCAGAATTGCACAAACCGCCAATGCTTTTCTTACGGCTCGCTTCATCTATATTCATCTTACTTAAAAATTTTATTGATATTTTTTTTTTTTCAAAGATTTTCAGATTCGGATGAAAATATAAAGATCATGATCCAGCTTTAATGTAATAAAAAAAAAAAAGGAAATATATAATTATGAAAAAAATATTTTATTAAGCGTTTTTTATTTTAGGGCAATCTAGAAGATTATTAATCTTTTGTCAATAATGTGCTAGCCTGGATATGGTACCCAGGGGTGATTGTGTTCCAAAATTTCGAAGCTACTTATTCCGCAAATTTGATGCGACTATCCCAAAATTTCAGGTGCTGCTTTAAAAAAAATGCTTAAATCTTTTTCAAAATTGTTTACTTCTCCATCTCTGAAACGTGTATGCTAAAAAAATAATTCGTATGATTTGTGGTATAATATATATTTGAGTATGATGTTAAGCGAACTCTATGACGTTTACTTCCAAATTTTTTTATTGACGTTTTGTTGGAATGTTAATTAAATTAAAATTTTCCGTCGATTTCGCCAACAGAATAGCGCCAACTTTCGCAAAAAAAGAAAATGACATGCATTTTTTAATAGTTAGAAAAACAAAATTTAATTTATTTTCTTATTCAATGTGCATAAATATATATAAAAATTAAATTTTTCCTTTGTTATCAAAAAGAACTGTTATTAATGGACTCTCAAAAGAACTGTTACTAATGGAGAATAGAGTTTAGTTATAAATTAGGTTTTAATATGTGTAAAGAGAAAGGGGTGTAACTTGTTTCGTGCATAATTTCCGAAAATTTGACATGTTATTCGAAAACACCCTTATAGGACCTTTATGGATTTGTTTTTTGTTTAGCTTTCTGCATTTATTGCCAAAATATGTTCAATTTAAAAATCCAAAGTAAATGAATTTCATTAAAATGCGCGTGTCTGTTTGGATAAATGCATATTTGTGAACATGCGTCTTTAGACATAAATATATGAAAAAAACCGATAAATGAAAACCATTTGAGGAATCACTTTTGCGTTGGCTACTGCAAAATCGAACCAAATACTCACACATTCAATTAATGTAATATCACGTATCAAGTATTTGCTTTTTTTGTGATATTATATTTTTTTATATATGAAGGTAGAAATGAATTAGTGTGTGTTAGATAATTTTCGAGTATATTTTGTATGTGTGTGGCCAAGTTACAGTGAGTACATGCGCTCTGTGGCTTGTCCATTCCTGCTCTGAATCAATTTGTTCTATCTTAGAGTGAGTTATTGTATTTTATGGTCAGCATAAGCTTTTAATTTGGATGAATATAATGATGCTAAAATAAAAACATTTCTTAATGATTTAATGCGGGCCTTTTGTTATCATAATATCATGTTTTGTAAACAAATTAGTCACCCACTACGCAGATGATTCACGTTAATGAAATTATCACGTTGAATATTTCTGACGTAAGAAATTCAATATTTGTTGAATATTTGTCGTTTTATTTTAAGAAAAAAACCGTTCCCTAATATTTCCGCATCGCTTAAATAAACACTCACTCAATGAGATAAAACTGTCGCATTTTCTTTTTGTGATTCCATCCGCTTGCTTGCCGAGCAAGGCGTGGCAAAGGAGGCATTTCTTTTATTTTAAAACACAAGCTTCATACTTATTCCGAAGAAATAGTTTTCATTTCAATATGTGCAATAGGTCAATGGAACTTTAGTAAAATAATTATAGCGTTTTAAAAAACTGCATAGTATGCAAAATACTAAAATTTTGGGTTAACTGCTAATACTTCAACGAAAAAAATTAATAATTGTCTATTACTTTTTCAAATTTTGTACAATAAAATTGTTCCATCTATTTCGAGCAAAATAGTGCTAACTTTCGCAAAATTATATGCATTTTTAATAATTAGGAAAACAACATTTAATTTTTTTTTTATTCAATGTGCATAAATAAATGCATTGTCGCTATTAAATTTTTCCTTTGTTATCAAAAGAACTGTTAGTAATGGAATATTTACTTAAAGGAGAAAGAGTGTAATTATAAGTTAAGTTTTAATAGGTATAAACTTTTATTATAAATTTCTGTTAAATTTTCACAATTACTATGTTTATGTTACTGTTTCATTTCGTTTATTAGAAAATTAAAAAAAATTTCTGATATTAAATTTAATCTGTTATAAATATTTTCAACACATGTGTTGGCAGAATTAAGCTTTAAAATCCCTCAATTCACTCTATTTAAATGAAAACTATCTCAGTTTTTTTTTTTTTTTTTTAATTGCTGTATAACTTGACCCTCAATTGTAGCTGCAATTTATAATATCACCAAGTAACAAAAACTACTGAACATTTTTTGACATAACTACTTAAAAGTTTTATTTGAGGTTTCTATCTCTCATAGAGGCATTTCTGTTCAAAATCTAATTAAAATCATCTGTTCTAAATCTCAAAAAAATTAATTTACTTTCAAGTTTAATTACCGGAAATTAATTGAATAATTATTTCACAGAAGTTCAACACCTCCCATTTCGCTGTTAATTAGAAATAGCATCATATCAACAGAATTAAAAACAGAAAAATAAAATAGATTTGAAGTTATATATTCAGAATTGAAAATGTGCGTGTGAGTTTATTTAAAAATATTTTTAGTTAAAATAAAGTTTTTCACTTAAATATAGGCTTTTTCTTACTTTCATTGCTGTTTATTTATTTATTGAGAAAATAATTTAAATGATTGATTGTCTATGTTTCGAGTTCTCTGTATGTATGAAATTAATTTATTCTGTAGCTTAATATCAGAAAGTTTCATCACATATATAAAACATAAAACAGTTTTGCAAAGTTTGCAGTTTGTTATTAAAAATTACATTTAAAAGAAAAAAATTAATTTCTGACACTAAAGATTTGTATTAATGTGTTGTGAAACAGAATGTAATTTAATAGTAATTAGTTTTGTTTACTTCTCCAATAACTGGATGGTTTGGTTTGTCGCTCCACTGTTATTTTGTGCACACTTTCGGCTAATTAGAACGGGACCTACAGTTTAACGTGGATTCCGAACCACTCACAAACATCTATGCCCCCGCCAGGGATTCGAACCTGAAGCCTACGGTACCAAAGGCCAGAGCGCTAGCCAATTGGCCAACAGGCCGCCCAATAGCTGGAAGGAAACATTTTTCTTTTATATAACTATACTATCTTGTTACTCAAATTATGATTAACCTTATATTTTCTAATTTATTCAATTCGGAATTTTATCGAAAATTTTGTGCTTAAAAGTTTGAACTTATTGTGAATCACTGAATGAAATATAGACGCGACCATCATTTGATTCGTTCATCATTTATAAAATGCTAAACTGTGTCTCTGTTGGTTCTATTGATAAAGCAATTTCTCAATAGTTTTTTTTTTCTTCTATGCAGGATATTGTTACGCAATGCGTCCAGACTGACGCAATAAATGTTTTAAGTCGCCCGCATCATTCGAGGGAAGTTTTTAGTCGCATAATTTTAAGGAAGTCGAATGAATTCATTTTCTCATTTTAATTTTTTTGTTTTTGCATCGTTAAGCGCTTTGTTTTTACCCTGGTAGTTAACTCCAACCTTGAGCCATTGAGTCCGATCAATATCACCCATTCAGCTCAACTGCGCCACCCAAACGGAACCTTTGTCCCTTTTGTGAATCCGGAAAAGCTTTCGTTAAATGAAAAAAAAAAAAAAAAAAAAAAAAAAAAGTAATAACAAACATAATAGTAATA
This sequence comes from Caerostris extrusa, assembly GCA_021605095.1. Lineage (NCBI taxonomy): Eukaryota > Metazoa > Arthropoda > Arachnida > Araneae > Araneidae > Caerostris > Caerostris extrusa. Next base: position 15,822 of record BPLR01019723.1, on the reverse strand, counting down.
AATAAATAAAGGACGACAGATAAAATATATCTATTCTTTGGAACACAATTTCTTGAAAGTGAGTGGATGGCCTTAGTGATTCAAATCTCATTTGCTGCTTTATTAGTCTCGAGGAGTAGTTGAGATAAAAGAGTTAATATTGAAAAAGGACGGCAAAAACACAACATTGGGTCTTTTACCACATTCTATGAAGAATTGACATTTTTAACTGTGTTTAGCGTACTGTTGCATAGTTTATTTTTGAATAAACTGGAATATTTATTCACAGTCATTTTTCATGGGAATTTCTTTAAGTATTGACACAGGTAAATTTGATAGTTAAGCACAGAATAATACGATAAAGATAAATATCAAATGGGTGATGTGTCCATTTTCGAACAATAAGCAGCATCAGAAAGACATTTGAGTAGATAAATGATTTACATCTACTTAAATGTCTTTTCTGATGATGCTTATTGTTCGAAAATTGACATAATTCATTTATTATTTCAATTCAGTTAAGCGAATGTAATTCACTCTGATGTTAAATTAGGAAATGTTTAAAGTTTGTTTTGTGTGTCCTTTAACAGATACCAAAATATTATGGAATACCTTTAGGCAAGCAAAAGGAAATTGTACATTTTATGTTATATTTGTAATAATTAAACCCTTCGAGAATGTTCCCTTCTATGCAGTTTATTTTGATATTTTGTAATCAATTATTTAATTTTTGTAAAGAAATTTTCAGTTCTACGCCAGTAAATACTAAGTTTAGTTTTTATTTTGATTTGTGAAATTAATTTGTTTTTTTTTATTTTATTTCCAATGGCAGATTATGAACAGTTACAGCAAAAATAACAACGAAAAAAAGAAACATACAACACAATAATACAACAAATACAACAAAACATGCTGAAACAGAGTTTATTAATCTAACAATAATGCCAAATTGTAGATCTTTAGCCACAAAAAAGTGTTACCAGGTGCACCACGGGGAGGTCGATCTTCTGCGCACCCGTGAAATTAATTTTCAGTTACATAATATCTCTATAAACTTCTGCCATCAGAATGTAACGCTATGAAGAATAGCCATGAGAGCCCTATTTAATATTCAAAGAGTGATTCTTAAAAGCGTTCCTTTTTATTTTGCTGACAAAGTGCACATAATTTGCGATACTGATTCTTTGTACCAAGCAAATTTCAAAACACTTGGATACTGTGGATTTTTAGATGGTCATTCAAGCTGAAGTATATGAGCCAATCTGAGAATCACAGGTTCTGTATGTTTGTTACATGGAATATACCGACAATAGTGTTCGAAGGAAAGAGTACTAAATATTGTCAAATCTAGGATGTCCAACATAACTAAGCAGAAATTTACATCTTAATGAACTTGTTGTTTGTTTTCAGTTTTTAAACAGATCAAGAATTTCTAATTATTGAATAAATGAGCATTATGAGTTAAAAATAATAGTTTTTACTTATACTTCTATGCAATTTAGGGGTTAAAAAATTTACGACTCCTGACTCTTTTCTGTAATTTTCTGTACTTTGATCTTTACTTACGAGAAGAATACTTAGAAGAAGAATTTTAGAACTTTACTTAGAAGAATTTGTGAAATAAATTCAATGAATTTTAATAAACTCGTTTATAATTTATGAACACAGTATTTTTTATAACTTTAAAGGTGTAGTATTTGCGCTCACTTAAAAGACATACATACCTGCACTCTAAATTTTGAAGTTTGTTTAAAAAAATTCATGTCCTATAAAAATAACAGTTAATAGGTACCAAAATATTATTGAATAATATTAGTACTAAATTAATAAATATCCCTGTATTCTACATTTGCTTACAAAAAAATGTATATCTTATAAAAATAACTGCACTAACAGATATCAAGCTAACAAGATATATTGGGCCTGAATGGTCGAGTGACTGGCGCTCTGACGCTCGGTACCACAGGTTTCGGGTTCGAATCCCGGCGGTGCCATGGATGTTTGTAGTGGTTCGGAATCCACTTTTCTGTAGGTTCTGGTCTGTTAAGCCCTCGTGCGCAGAAGATGACCGTAGAGCGACAAACCAAACCAAACAAGATATTAACAGGTTGCAAGGTGTTATAGAATAGCTGAAGACAAGCAAAAGAAAATTCTATATTTTAGTGACGAAGATGCTAAATTTGGTAATGCATTTAATCTTGTTTTTCATAATAATTGAATAGCTTCTATAACATTTTCTTTGATAACATTGATCCAAATAACATTGTATATAACATTGATCCAAAATGGCTTTTTCTAAGCCTCAGTGCTAAGACACTTAACTTGGCTTTTCTGGTAAAGCAGGTTGTATCATTTACTACTGGTTGTATTATGGAAGGATACAATTGAATAGCCTCCTTAATATTAATTCTTGAATTTTGGAAAAATGAAAATTATTTTTATAAAAATGTCGGTTTAAAAACCAAACTACGACTCTTTCAAAAAGGCTCGGCTCCTTGTTCCCAACTTCTGATCTAACTGAATTTTAAAAAGTAAAAACTGTAAGAAATATTGAGCCACATTCCTAACAGTGCTCTATTCGAGAATGTTCCTTATAGTGGATGTAAAGTAGCACGTCATAGAAATTAAGGAAAGGCTTAACTTTAATAGACTTTCAAATCAATTTGGTTTCTTTAATAAAGCAGTTATTATTTCAACTGCAGTAACAAATATTTAATTTCTTTTAATATTGCCTTTGTGAATTCAACGCATTTTATTACAAGTTGCGTACCATACATATTTTAACGTTTTGTGGAAATGAGTATTTCTCTAGTAGTAAATAAAATTCCAACTGGATTGCGAAAATAAGGAAGAACTGTAAATTAAAAAAATCTGATTTCGAAACTCAATTTAGGTGATTGATTAAATGTTCCGAGATTTGGTAGATGAACCTTGAACCAAGGGCACAATCATTCCATCTGTCATAGTATTGTCAACTGAGGACATTGTTATTCTATTTGATTTGGTGTTCAGTTATGAAATATTTTGAAAAACTGCATCGTTCTTTTTCATAATGAATTTCATTGCGCTCTAATGAAAGATTTATTCTATTTCGTTTCACTCATTGTTATTTTAAAAATCATTCTGAAAGATTTTATTTTAAGGGATATTAACAAAGTTAAGCAATGTTTTCTTATGAGAAATATATACGATGAATTCCTTTTTTTCTTCTGTAAATTAATTTTGTTTTCTATCATAGTTTGAACAGATTATTGCTTTGGGATGCAATATCATCCCATATTCCGTTTTTATTAAGCTAATTTAGGAATTAAAGTGCACTATTCATATGGATTCTTTATTATTTGAATTAAGCAATATATAATGATTAAATGTCCAAGGTTAATTAAGAAAATGAAAGGACAATTTTTTCCTATTAAGAAGGTGTATGTGGTGAATAATACCCAAGCTAATGGAGTTTTCTAGTATAGGGAGATTCAAAATATAACACTTATAATAATAATAATAATAATAATAATAATAATAATAATAATAATAAATGCATACTGATATGCAAAAGGTGGAATTTGAGTATAATAATAAAAAAAAAAAACAATCAGCCGATTCTTCTAGGTTATCTTGTTAACACTTTTCTAACATAGTTAAATAAATTTATTTTGAAATGTAAGTCAAAACATCGAATTTGATATACTTTGATTTTGTTTTTAAAATTCAAGTGCACCAAAATATTGAGCAAAGCATTAGTATTAACGGTATTGAAAGTAATGAAAGTCTGGAAATACTTCAGATCATTAGAGCCATTAAGATGATTTTTTTTTCACACGCAAACAACCGTCCAATTGTCTTTAGTAGAACTATAAAGTGTGAAATAGAGGTTACCCAGCCCACAATAACACGTCATCACAGGATGTGAAAAGACATTTCTTTTCATTTTTTTCTATTACAAAATATCTATATTTAAGTAAACGTGTAAAATGATTGGATGCACAAAAATGCAAAACATATTATTAAGGGTTTTAATAAAACTTAGTTGGATAGAAATAATTTGAGGAAGGACAATTGTGAGTATGTACGAGAAGAGCAATTTCATCATGTAAGATAACATAGCCTATTTTTAAGATAAATTTTTGTTTGAATTTAAATGCGCTACAAGATCCCCTCCCCCTTTTTTTTTTTTTTTTTTAATGTTTCAAGTAATGATTTAAAAAAAAAAAAAAAGAGAACTTTTGACTTTCGTGTGTAATGGCATTAACCCCATTAAAGGACTGGACATTTACACTAAAACAAATCCAACTCGGTTGTTTATCTACAAGCAAGTTTACATCTTTCACATAAAAGTGATGATTCTCCGAGTTTGTATAATTAACTTTTAGTTTGACTTAATAACATTATTTTAGAATTGCGTCTTAATATTAGCATGATTTTCCGCTGAAAAATTGATATTCACGATATATTAAAGATTAAAAAAAAATATTTAAATAGGAAATCTTCGTGTAATTATTACATTATTTCACCTATTTTTAATAATCATTACTCTAAATAAATACTTTCCCCTTTTTTTTTGTTTTTACTAATTTCGATTGAGTTATCTTAGATTAAAAGTTTTATTATGAAAAAGAATCCTAATTTCGGAACAAAATAATAGAGAAAATTTCGTATCACCCACCCTTTGCTCATTTCAAATGCCAGACATTTCCCTCCTGTTTTAGAATTCCATGATACCTCTTATCTAATCCAAGAACCAACAAGAGAAATTGATTTCTGTTTTAAGAATTGATAGCGCCCTACGTTACGTAAAGAAAAAGTGACGGATACGATAACCTATACGTAAAAGGTCAATGATAAAGACAGAAACTCAAAATTTACGGGTGAGATACAGAATATAGAGTCATTAAATGTTGAATTAGTTTAAATATATATTTGTTTGCGTTCGAATTGAACAGTTTTTTAAATTAGATAATAGAAATGAAAGAATTTTTACCTGATATCCTTGCATAATATTTGCTCAATCAATTCGATGATATTTTAGGGTCCTATGAATTCTGACATCAGTGTTTCTTTAGGAAGTTGATTTCATATGCTGTAAATGTGCAATTTTTGAGAATCTTGTCTCGTGAATATGAGCTGATTCTTTTGAAAGATATTTCAATCCTATCTGAAATATTTGAAGTTGTCTTAGCTTTCACATTCCAAATGATTCCTATGGAACGGAAAATAGGTACAACAAGAATACTTCGATTTAGTTTTTATATTGTTTTGAAATCTATTTTATTTTATTACTTGCTTTTGGGGAACGTTATATAAGTCTTTATTTACATTATAAAAGTTTTAATAATTATTTATTTAAATAGCAAGGATTTCATCACAAAAAGAAATTTGACGATCTTTTTTACTTCTCTGAATACTGATTTTTATTCAAGTCTTCTGTAAGCTGTATAACACATATATTTGAACTTTTTGTTTGGTTATTCAGACATTTATAAATTGTCTTAGTGTTTTTTGTATAGGGAACAAAACTTTTTTTTAGGTTTTCAAATCTGACAGAATTTGGGTTCAATTAAATTTAGCGAAATTTCAATTTGGAGAAGAATTGCTGTGAATCGAAATGTGATATATAGGCAGAGTTCCTTTTTTTTTCAGAGTTGTTACCTTTTTTTGATATAGTTGATGAATCTGCAGTTAAGAAGGCTATTAGAATTAAAAATTATCTGACAAAACATTTTGTGAAAACTTGAGTGTATACGGTTAGATAATCAGCGAGACGGTAACATAAATAGTCAGAAAAAATATTTAATAAAATTATGATATACTAGTATATTAGTATGTATTTGTTTGAAAGTTTGAATAAAATTTGTTTGAAAATATATCTAGTTGTTTGATTTCGAAATTTAATTTAATATTATAAAAACTTTTCTTTTATAATTATGTGCTATTATTTTCCTTGTTACGTCCTTGAGATTCTTTGGACAAGGACTTTTTAGTTTGGTTCTCATCTGAGGTTTTACAAAAAAAAAATGAGAATACAAGGTTCTCAGCAATTAAAGAAAGAAAATGTGGCTAATTTTAAGGAACTGATTACAGTATATGTCGACTAAAAGAAATTCCATTCAGGTATAGCTTAAATTACCAATATTATCATTTTATTAAACTATTAATTGTATTTCCGCGAGTTATAAAACGATTATTTTGCTTAGACTATCATTTTCTAACCATTTGCAATGTTACTTTTATATAAAGGTATCGAATAGGCTATTCTTGAATGACTTTCAAGTATAATTTTCTTCGTGTGATAATAAATTTGATATTATTATAATTTATGTTAAAACGTCGGAATTATTTATGTAAAACATCGCAGTGTTTGTTTTATTAAAAAAATATGGAAATCATTAATGAAAGTTAATCTATGGTACTGAATTCAATTTTCTCAACTGTATTCCGTGTTGCGAATACTAATGCTGTAATTAAGCATAGATTTTTAAAAAATAGCAAAAATTAAAATAAAATGTCGTTTTAGATTATATGTTAAAAAAAATAAAATTCTTTTAATGCAAAGGTGAAAAATGTCTTCAGGATTAATGGATCCGGCGTAAATTGGCGTGCCAAAAACTGCGTACTGGGAATGACTAAATAGGCAACTTGCCATTTTTACATCGATCGAATGTTTTATGTTTCAATCGATTGATCTTAATTCATATTTCTGTCCATCTAAAACAGACATCCAGCATATATTCATCATAACTTGACTGTTTTTACCTCAAAAATATATTATAATAATAATAAAGTAAAAAATTAAAAAAAAAAAACCACCTTGAACATTTTTCGTCAGAAATTTATTAACCGAAATAGTATTGTAGTAAACAAGTGTTATTATGAACAGCCAAATGCTTCCTATTTATCAATTTCTTAATATTCATGCTTGAAAATATTTTGTTACCGAATTTATGTTAACCCAAATAGACAAATTTTTTTCCTGCTATATGACCACAGGCGCAGTTATTTCGTTTAAATGGAACATGTTTTTAGCAAAATACTGAATGAAAGCAAAATTTGACGGTTGTTGTCGTGATAGCCTCCAAGCTTTATGTTGGAATAAGAAAGGAATAAAAATATCACCAAATTTAGTTTGTTATTGACACCTCCTAGTTTGTCATAAATTAGAAAACATCGAATAAAATATTTTTCTAATATTTAAATATGCATTTTTTATGAAATTAGAGCCGGATGTTTTGAGCTTTCATCAAAATCAAAAAGTCTTTCGAAGAACTCGATTTCGTATGACTTTTACAATTGACATCTGATGAGCAAGGCCTCTAGAAAAGCAATGGTGGACTGCGTTCTGCCATATCTAAAGTGTAATATTAAGCTAGTTGGATATTTTATAAATTTTTAAAATATGTAGAAAAAAATAACTATGGAGCTTCATAATCGAATTTATTCTCAAATACTTACTATAAAAAGTCGTCTTTTATATCCTTTATGGAATTTTTTTAAATCTGCAGTAATATTTGATATCTATACTGTCCCAAATCATGCGAAATGAAGCTTACCGTGAGTATCGGCTCATTGGCGAATTAGCTGCTCGCTTAATTGCTATGAGGAATTTTCAGAGCTTCAAAATTATGTGTTGTTAATTATTGGTGGCCTAGTCATTTGTAGTGGGTATTTATTTTTCTAGTATTTAAATATGTATTTTTTATGAAATTGGATCCGATGTTTTGAGTTTTCATGTTGATGTTTCGAATTGAGAACTCGATTTCGTATGACTTTTAACAGTTGACATCGATGAGCAAGGCATGGACTGCGTTCTGTCATCTCTAAAGTGTAATCTAAGTGACGAATTAAAGTGCTCGCTTATTATATATAGCGAGTATATTTATTTCATTTACAATTACCGGTACATTTTCTTCTCGTAAATGATACAATAGCAAACTTCCGAAAAACAATGCGAATTAAAAAAATATATTTTGTTTTAGTAATAATAATCCGCATTTAAAAGTTGAAATTAATTTCATTATTTATGGATGGGTGGATTATTTGCGGTTTGTTTCACTTTTACTTATTTCCTTTTGATATTATATATGTGTAGATTGCATTTCATTCTTATTCATGGTGTCTTTAAAACTTAAATGTAAGATATTTTATAATATTTTATAATGGGACACCTTATTTAAGGAAAAACAACAAGATAAATTAGGGAATGAAACGTTTGAAGAAGGTGCTCTAAATGAGTTCTTGATAGCCTAATTTCTTTCAGTTATTCTAGGTGTCCAGTTTAGGGCGTGAGTTCCGCTTAAAACAGTTTCTCCGGAAATTATACTTGAATTTGGACAGCTATCTAAAAACGTAGATCTATTTTTAATCGGCGATAGGGTATCAGTTGACAAAGCTGCCGAGTGCAGTTCAAACGCAGTTTGCGATCCCTTTATTACCAAAATTGTTATAAAATGTATAGAAAGATAAAAAGTAGGAGATAACATCTTGCTTATACTTTTCTTTTCGACGCGAAAAACTCCGTCTTGCGAGATTTCTATTGGAAAGTGGATTCAGAACTGACAGGTCTCTGTAACTACCTATTGTGCACCGTTGTGTTTGACATGACCTGCTGAACACAACACTGGGGAAGGTCACAAACTATAAAATATATAAACGAGGATTAGAGGAAGTGTAGAAATCCGTGAAAAGCAAAACGGGAAGCTAGCCGAAAGTGCTTAATGAATTCATTGAGAGTTCTGTTGCAATTTACGGCGGAAAAGAATCCGCGTTACTGAAATAACGAGCTCACCAACGCTCATTACGTGAAGCGTACTCTTCTAGCGTGCAGCTTTTTTACTTCTTAGTGCATCCCCTTTTTTTTTTTTCTTCTAATATGTGGAAATCTCTTTTTAAATTTACAGATGAGCGAGATGCCATACAGAAGAAAACTTTCACCAAATGGCTCAACAAACACCTGAAGAAGGTAAGCTATCTTTTATCTCGTGAGATTGATTTGATTTTGTTCTTATTGTTGTTGCTGGATGGAAATCCCCTTGTTTGCATGCAAGGCAACATGATAAGGAAGGAAGTGGAGAGGCATGTATCGTTAAATAATTCAAATTCTAATTGCTCGGAACTGGTTTCAATGCCCTGTAGTTTTGCTTATTTATTTCGATAGTATCAGGGAAGGGTTTCTGTTCTAGCAACTGAACGGTTTTCAAATCCCTTTCTTATTGCAATCGTGCTGGAAGATTTTTCAATGTGTACCACATCACTTGCCCCGATGTTTCACTTGTCAGATATGATTATATGAAGCATAACATTGCATATATTTGTTGCTTCAATGAAAATATAAACTTTTTTTTTGCGCTACAAATTGCAGTTTTCGTATCAAATAGGTAATAAGGGAATAACGTAAATAAATGACACTATATATAGTAGTAGAATATAACTGAAATGGTTCTTTTTTAGTTAAAATTTCCCAACGGAGTTTTTCCATTTCTACTCTGCTCCATTAGATTTACACATTTTATCCCCCAATTGTTATTGAAGTACCAGTTTCACCTACCTCTATATTGCTAGTACAATGTATGTCTCTCATAATCTGAATGGAATAGAGTGTTTATTCATGGGAAATACAGAAGTCCAAATAAACAAGCTAAATACTTTGTTTATGGGTTGCAATTTAACGTGTTAGAACTAATCTAGTTTGACCAGTCATCGGGAAGCTTACTTGAGAAAAAAAAAAAAAAATCGTATTTACTTAAAGGTTTTTCGTTTCTCAGGCATTCTACGTTATATATTTAGAATAAGATGTTCATTTTGATTGTTAAGGATTTTAGTGCTGGATGTTTATTCTCAAAATTAATTAGATTTAGAGTAATTATTTGTCATTATGAAACTCACTTGTTGTTGAAATTATGCTAGTAATATCGAATTTTATTTTCTATATTAAATAATATTAGCCATAAAAATTAGTTTTCCACTTTTTCAACTAATGTGCAGAATATTATAATATGCCTTGAAATAATAAAAATATGTACAGTGAAACACGTAAGTAATTGATTGATAAGACGACAAACAGCTTTCTTTTTTTAATTCGTTATCCAAAAATTACAGTCAATTCTGTTTAATTTTTTCCAAATTTAATATTTTTGAGTGGAGCAAATTTTTATTTAGTGTTTGAAACCTATAAAAGCAAATTCAAAAGACGATTGTTGAAATGCCCTACATATATTGATTTGGCATGCATTTCCGTCTCATGTCCAAACGGTGGTTTGGAAATACTTTTTAGAATTGAGAATAAAAGGGGAATAGAAAAAGTTCTTTGAAGATAACAGATAAGTGAAACAGATAATGGAACTCTATGTGTATATTTCTAATGTAAAACAATAATTGGTGGTTATCTCTCTTCGAAAGGAAAAAAAAAAAAAGTTATGGGATTTTATATACGTTTGAATGTTTCATTAAAGATAAATGCGAAAAGTTCTTATTACATAATTATAAATGTCGATTTCTAGTACTACATATAACTCTCACTGACAAATTAACCATCTGATAACAGTTGAACGTAAATCATTTTTTAAAAGTTTCTCTTTTCCCATTAATTGCAAATAGTTAATTACGCTCAAATCGCTTTCTTAAATAGAAGTTCACTTGCAAATAAATTTTCAGTCCGATATAATTATTCACATTTTCTATTTATGTCTGTTTGGTTTGTCGCTCTACGGTCACTTTTTACACACTTTAGGCTCATTAGACCGGGGCCTACAGTTTAACGTGGATTTCGAACCACTCATAAACATCCGAACCTGAAGCACCAAAAACCAGAACGCTAGCCAATTGACTATCAGGACGCTTTTTATATCTGTATTATTATTATGTCACTTAAATGAACTTGTTGATCAAAACATTCTTTTTACGATTTTCTAAATGAATTTCATCGAGATTATTTCTATTTGACAAAAATCAAACTATTTGTTGTCATTTGCGGCAATCTCCTATAAGGAGATACTGTTGTTCGTATCCTGTAACGCGCTTTAATTTATGTTCAGGTGTTCTTCGTTCATAATAATAAAAATATTTATTTCCTCCCCCCCACTCCCCCCCACCATTTCACACTGGAACTGCACGAACAACAATATACAAAAAAATGTTTTCGATTCATAGTAAGATTTTGTCTAATAGAATTAATAGAATGCAATGCGTCATACCATAAAAATAGGAGAATATGGTAATCCTTTATATCAGACCTTTTGTGTTTATTTCGAAATTTCTCCTGCTTGATGTCTCAATGATTGAAGACTTTCGAATATCCGATTTATTTTTAAGACTTTATTAGCTTCAATTATAACGGTGCGAAAAAGCTCTTGTGTTTTCACTTAAAATTAATTTTTGCAAGTCATTGTTTTTTCTTTCTTTTCCCATAAGCCCCACCGTTATATCATTGGCCTTTTATATTTTGCATATCCTAACTTGCAGCTTTTTAATTATTATATGTATACTGTATAAGTGTAACTGTATTATATATATATTGTATAACTGTAGATATAATTTGTGGAATTCTCAATTACCTAAAATCTCAAAAAATGCCATCACTAGATCCGTTTTCATTGTAGGTACCCCATCACCTTCTCTCATAATTCAGGGTTTGGATGTGTTAAAATATTTCTTTTTTAAATTCCGGATTTTTTTACATTTTGTCATTCTAATACATGTTAACTCTTTAGAACCATAATTCTGTTCATTTTTAGAAAGCTTTAATTTTTCGGGAGAAAAAAAAAAAAAAAAAAATTACTATTGTATAAAGAGAATTGATTTCTCGAAAAATCGGGGTCTTGTTATCAATAAAGTTTTTCATACAACTTTACTGCCTTTGTATAAGAATATTAATAGAAAGGAGCCTTATTTGGATATATTTTTGAAATTCATTAACTTACAGTTACGTTTAAGTCTCAACGTATAACAATGAATTAACGAAATTCCAAAATCGTAATGATATCGAGACTACCTGAGCCATGAAAGCCATTGCCTTGATCCTCAATTTGGGATGAACATCTGAGGGATCACGCCCTCACTACATCGAGTTCAACAGAACAACTTTCCGGCCTATCCCCCCGCATAAATACATCTCTTGTCAGGTGACAAACCGAGCTCCTGCGCTATTCATAGGTCTTCCGCTATTCTTAGGTCTCCACTATTCACAGCCCAGTTGGAAAATTTCTAATTGAGCATTTAACTGAATGCAGCAAGCTCCAGAAAAAAAAGCTTTATTGCTAAACATTGCTTTATTGCTTGCTCCTATTGCTTTACTGTAAAAAGCTTTATTTCGAAGAATATATATTACAATGCGTTGTTGTATAAAACTGGCGTTACAAAAATATTCAACGGCCCTTTTGTCGATAAAGTATGTTCAGCCAGACGTTGCGATTTACTTTTTCTACTTTTCTCTGTTGCAACCAAATTGTGTAATTTCTGTTGGTGATCGGGGTGAAAAGAATAGGAACTGTAGCTCTATTTTTTACCCTAGCGTGGGGTAGAATGGGTTGTTTGCCCTTGAGAATGGATGACCTGAAATCTCCATTGATTTGCATTCCTTTTGTGCGTTTTTTCGAGCGGATTTTGCACTTCCTGAGATTTATAGTGAATCCTTTCCGTCATTAATACATTGCGTGCATGGCAAAATCGCGTTTCGTAAAGTTAACTGTTTGTGGGAAAAATATGTTGGGTAGTTTTCCAATTAAGATAGTATGTTTAATTTAAAAACAAACATAAAGGGTGTCGCAATTAAAAAGGAAGATGAAACAAATGTTAATTGAAAAGGTATTTATGGCTGTTTAATAGGTAAAGTATATGCGACAATTATTATTTTATTTTAAATGCTGGTGTTTTTTTCTTGAGACAATATCGGTACGCTATTCTTTAAAAGTTTCATGGTAAGCAGCGCATATTTTTTCAATGTTTCTCAAAGTTTTCTCGTCTTTTCTTCGTTTGGGTTTGTCTCCATTGCAAAATCAGATAATATTTATGCCTTTTTTATTAATTCTTATAAGTTATGGCGCTTTATCTTCTTAGTCGGCCGGCAATATAAGATAATTCAATTCTTCATTCGCCGTTTAGCGATCGATTAATTTGTTGAATTCTCCTTCTCCCACATCTAAAAATATTTTGCCGCCAATTGCTTTTGCAATATGTGCGATTTTTTCGGTTTCCATCGATCGACAACGTAGCCGCAATGTGCCGCGTATGAATGAAATTCTAGCATTGGACAAATTAAATGGGGACAGTTTAAATAAAACCGTATGCGCAAAATCGCGTTCTGCAAGTACACGCTCGTCCAAGATTGATTGTATTGTCTACATTCTTTTTGTCTGCTTTATTTACGTAACCATGTGTGTTGCCATTTCTCAATGTGCACAAAGGAAACACCCTTCTGACGTTTGGAAGTGCCTTCGAAAGGTATAAATATGAATAAAATATGTCGCCATAAATTCAAATGCTTGATTACTCAACAGACTCGTGCTTCGTGTTTTGCAATTTTGATTTTGAATTCGAAGGGGCAACTAGAATATTTGTTTTTCCACTGACAGAAACATTAACATTTTTAATTCTCACACTTAGATAAGAAAATATCACACAGAAATATCAGTGAAAATATCACTTAGAATTCTCACGCTTAGATATGAACTTCATTTTAGAGAAGGTATCTTACCCTGGGCGAAGATTATGATTTGCAGGTAAAAAAAAGGATTAATATCGCATTGACTGAAATTTTTTCAGGACAATAAAAAACAAGAACTAGACGTTCTTTTTTCTATTTAGAAATGTTTTATAAGAAATTTTGGAGTTTCAAGGACAAACACACATCGAAGTAAATATAATATATCGAGAGGACGGAGAAATGAGAGATTAATTCATACGATAGTCATTTAAGAAAAAAATTAAGATATTGATGTATTTTTTAAGAAAAATAATTCTAATTTATAGTATAATTTTCATTGCGCAATATTTTATGCGCTTTTTTTTTTTCCGAAAAAAGTTATCGTAACGCAAAATGATTTTTGTTTTTAATATAGATGATCAATCAAAATGTAAGCTCTTTTGTTATTTAAAACATTATTGTGAAATGGAAATTTCAAATTAAGTTAACATTGGTTCCTTTAGTTTAAATTCTGAGAGAAACATTCCAGAAAAAAGAAATTGTTTCGCCTTCCTTTGCGAGCTGTAGCTAGTTCGAATGCCTATTATTTGCTTCTCAAAACATTTCCTCTAAAAATAATTAGGTTGGACTTGATAGAAAACTATAACGAAAAGGAATTATTATTATCAGAATCTCTGAAAATTTTTGTTTTGAAAATTATATAAAGATTTAAAATTCAGCATGATTTTGCTCAATTTTCATTCAATAATTTTCCTTTAGGTATTGTATAATACAGGCATTGTATTATATCTTCATAAATACATTTTTAAATAACCTCCAGGAAAAATTTGAAATTTTTTCGAATTTCCCACTTTTTGTCTAGGGTCTTAATTTTTTTAATATTTTGTAAAGCTTTTGTTTTACTTTGAAAGTAACGAAAATTCTAACAGTCCTGATGCTTTTTAAGAAAAAAATGTTTTAGTTTTAATTTTTAACCTACAAAAATTAAAATAATAAATAAATGAATTCAATTTTGAGCTTACGAAAAGCTGTGATATATTTTATACATAAATATTTGAGCATTATATTTGCAGTACATTTGGCGTTTTTGACATCTCAAGTGATTGAATTTTTCTGCATAGCGTATCCAAACACTTACATGTTTGTTATTCGAATCCAAATTGACTCGTCATTGGTCTATTTGTACTGCAGCAAAAGTCACAACCCAATTCTGCAGAGCTACCTACCCCTTCAAACGGAGGCGATGGGGAGTGACTGACGGTGAATGATTGTCAACCTCGCAATGATATGTGGACAGACGCAGGGGCTCTTACAGATCGTGCTATACGTGTGTGAATGGCGGTCAATGATATAGTTGGCTGTGTACGTGCTTATTGGACGATGTGATGTTCGTCCCGGTTATTTCAGACGGCGTCCTAAGACAGAGCCCCGTGTGAACTCATTCTCGTCCACTGATCCAAACACTTTACGTCAGTGTGAGAAAGGTCTAAGTTGCTGTCAACTTTCCGAGTTAACCACCCAGCCAATAGCATCCAATGATTCTTCCCCCTCCGAAACTTCGACAGCTACTGATATGTACTTCGATGGCGTCGTAAGGGTAATTCGATTCTAAAGCATGTCTCTGCAACATATTATCTGCATATAGAGTACTTCAGGGCGACTGATTGTGGGCTAAGGTGGGACACATCAAACGCACTCTATTGACCTTGCATGAAACGCAAATTTGAATTATTTTGCATACATGCTAGACACAAAACCTTCATGCTAAGTATTCTCAGTGGTCGGGCAACTCCTTAGTACGCTAATTGGTATCGCAAAGAGTGTATTTAGCAAAATACTTGGATCACATTTTCAAACTGAGAAAGGCTTCAAGTTCATTTGTATTGTTTTTATTTTCAGTTCTTATCTCATTAAAAAAAAACGAAATTTTCGAAAATACCATCTCTGTAGTTTCTGAAACTGTGGACCTATTCCTGAAACTATGATAATGCAAAAAGTGCTAAATCCTATATTTGACAAAATTTTTCATACATTTATTTGATGTTATTATGAGTGACAGTGAAATCGTAAAGTAAAATAAAAAAGAATAACGATTTAACTTGAAAGTGCTTCTATTAAATATAATTTCTCAAGTCAATCTATATTTACATATATATATAATAAATGCTTGAGTATAAATAAGTGTTATTTTTAATGTCATTATCTAAAAAGTG
>BPLR01019722.1:0-13099 GCA_021605095.1 Caerostris extrusa | reverse complement strand
ATTACGTAATGATGCCCTTAGTACAATAGGCCGTAATTTGAATGAAATTAGGAAAACAGGTAATTTTTTAATTCATATTTTTTTAATATTATATACATATATATAATATTTCATATAAAATCAATTAAGTATAATCCTTAGAAATTTCTTTTATACTACTGTGTACGTTGTCTACAGTAAAAATTTATGAAATTTGCACTCATTGATATTTTAAATTAGCACTGCACTCGTTGAAATTTGCACTGAAAAATTTGAAGTAATTTTCTGAAATGTTGTAAATAGCACGAAAAATGCAGGAAAATGAAGTAAATGGATAATATATATGCATGATAATGAAGTACTAAATATGTTAAAATTAACAAAGAAAGGGAGTTGGTGATACACAAATGGGATAAATAATCTAACCAGACTGATGATTGATTTGAACTATAATATTAAATATGTAATATAAATACCTTGAAGGAATCCATAATAGTGTATCCTTTGTACTGAATTCAGTTAATACTGAATGTATAAATTGAATGTAGAGCGTGAGATTTTAATGTCCAGTGGAAGCGAGTAATAATCAGTAAAATTCAAGGAGATACAAATCCCTTTTTTTATATTCTCCTAGTTTTCTCCACTAGATGGACTGAATGTAGTAATTTCACTGAATGCAGAAATTTTTAAGTAGTCTAACAATGTGTCAGTGTAAATTGTGCAGAAAAATGAATATTTAACAATTAAACATCTTTATTTATATGAAAAAATTATTTATATTTTTCAGAAGCATGTATGGAAACATGGGAAAACAATCTTTTTGGTTTTGTAAGGTAAACTACAAATATAAACTTTAGTGTTAAAATAAAAAAGCATTTTATGAAAATTGGAAAGATTTCGTAGTAAAAAATATTATTAAAATAAAAATATTTAAAAAATAAAATATGTTACAAATTTTTTTTTAAGTTTAAACGTTCAAATAGCAGTAAAAAAATATCTAAAAATTTTAAAAATGCATCTGTGTTAATTGATTAATGTGAGCTTTAAAATAATCTGCACGAATTGTCCATGTCATCCAAGAGAGAAGACTAGGAGATTACCAAAAAGGATCTGTATCATCTTGAACTTTACTGGATGATTATTGGTTTCCACTGGATATTAAAATCTCACGCTATTGAACTTCTGCCAATCAGAAGATCGATCTCATGAAAGACATTTATTACATGGAGAGAATTTTCAATCATTTTCTCAAAAACACTTCTTTTTATTCAATTCCTTCTATTATCTCCCACTCTCCCTATATATATATATCTTGTTCAAATTTTCAATCGTTAATAAAATACTTTTATTCATCCACTCAAGTTCAAATATATTTTTTTTGAATTTGTAGTGGACGACACTTGATGCTAATACAGTTTTTTTTTAAATATTAATTCAGTAATTAAATTGAATTAATTAATTTTACTTTTTTAGATTTAAGTTGCATATATCTACCAATAGATGGCGTCAGATAAACTTAAAAAATGAATGAAAATTATTTATAAAAGAACTTTCTGAAATATAGTGAAAAAAAGTAAGAATTGACTTTAAAAAACTTTTTTTATATTACTTGTTTTCTGAACAAATAAATCTAACTGAACAATCTGGTCCATAATATTTTTATATACGGTTTAATTTCATTTTTTGGAACACAGCAAATCTATAAATTTTTTATAAAAATGTAATCAAGAAGAAGAAGAAAAAGAATCCAGTCTTAGGCTGGGTAAATGATAGTAATTCCGTTTCCCTTTCTTCAGGAGAAAAGCAAATCTTATTTTCAGTTACCTGGAACGGTCCATTAAGTGGATGAGTCGGCATTACCTCTTGGGAGCGCCGTCTTGTAACTTGAGGCATTTGTTTCAATAGCTCTCGAACACTTCCGAGGGGAAAAAGCCTCTTTGCCCACAATCTATTTTCATTCATTCCCCCAAATGATGTTTGATGGCTGTAAAAGGAATATTAGTATGCACTTAGTACATGCTTAATCTGGTATGGAATACACAAATAAATGAACACATAAAAGATTTTAACGTCTTTGGCGATATGAAATATGCATGCAATAATTCCCTTATAATATTCTTTGGAAAATAAGCAATAATATTGACATTTTTCTTAGTGTTATAACTAAAGAGTGTTTAAAAATAATTATAATAAAACTATATTATAAAAATAATTATATGAAACTTCTTAAGTTATAATTAATTATAACTAAAGAGGATTTTGGTTTTTATTTATATTATAAAATATTTCAATATGCGGAAAGTTTTTGCATTAATTTCTGGTCAAAATAATTTTTAATCACTTGTGTACTTAAATAAAAGATATTTATAGTTCATTTATTGACTTAGGAAAATACAGTGTATAAATTTTATAGTTCATTTATTGACAAGAAATAAATGAACTGTAATTATAAAACCATGTTTATTTTTGAAGACATTTTTATAAAATTTATGTTTTCTTTGAAATATATAAGATAAAAAGTTTGTTTATTATGACATCTGAACAAAATTTTATAATGATATAAAATGAGACAAATAAAGAGAGAGTTTTGTCAGAGAGTAACTTTAAAACCCTTGAGTAAATGAAGCTTAGGCATAATTAACTAGAATCTTTTTTTTTTTAATCATATCATAAATAATTTTATATTACATTGAATTATCATAATTGAGATTATATCAATGACCATTAAATCTAGAAAAATAGTATTAATATTAGGAATGGGGCTAATTATAATATATACAATAATATTACGTAAATTCAAAATGTTAATAACAACTAGCTTACCATTTAGAGATTTAATGTTATTTTCAATTTTAAGGCTCGTGACAAATTGCATAACACAATCTAATTCACTTTTAAGATTTTCATATAAAAAATTGTTATAACATACAATAAATGTCTAAAATAAGTTATTATTATTTGGAAATATATTAATATTCATTAGTTTTGTAAATATTATAATAGTATCTGTTATTGAATAATTATTTAGAATAATATTATATTAATAAATAATGCTACTCGTAATATCAACTGGGGACTTAACGGTGATTCAATGAACCTATTGAATTACAGTGCTCATAACAAATTCTTTAATGCAATCTAAATCTTATTTATGGCTTTTAATATAAAACATTCAGTCATAGGAAATAATAAATGGCTCAAATAGCTTTGATTTTGTATAAGAAAGACCTTTAAGTAATTCTGCATATAATAACAAAAATAAAATTGAAATTGAGGCCAATATTTTTCATTACAATTTTACCATAATTAATCAAATTAAATATAAATGCCAAAAGGCGTTTGAAAGATTAATTCATCATTTTGATTTATACACATGTGTTCATTGGAAATAAATAGAAGATTAATTTAAATTTGTAAATAACGTTGCGTTTTCTAATACTTTTCTCAAATCAGATAGAAAAATTAAATAACTCCTAAGAAATACATTATTCCTTTTATTAATATTAGTTTAGACTATATGAAAACAGATAATTGTTTGTCATTTAATCTGGAAAGAATAGCAGAAAAATTTTAGAATTTTCTTTAAATTCTGCATATAATATAGTCGTAACATTTCAATGAAATCTACAGTCCAATAATAAAATACTGAAATCGCTGTCATAAAAATATGTACAGTTAAAATACGATTTCAAGAATATCTAATTAATATTGCATTATATTTAAAGTCATTGTCAAATTTCTTATAATTAAAAGTAGGTACAGGTAATGAATGAAGCACGATTCCGTTTCCTTTGATTTTGAAATAATCTTAATAATAACTTATTTTTCGTACCATGTAATATGTGTTTTAAATCAACCTCGCTTAGAGAGAGAAACACTGTTTTCTAATTATTTTTTAGGTTGCTACAAAATGAATGAATTAATGATATAAGATTCGGAACTGGAAATACAGGATTTTCAAAAACATCTCTTATATATTGAATGTTTGTGATTTCAATTTCTTTAAAGGTAATATGGAATTTTATCTATCTCAGTTTATTTTTAAATCAGTATTAGGAAAAACAGGATTCAAACAATACTAAATTTCATAGAGACATTATTATTTATATATAACTAAATTTTTGATCTTTAATTTCATGAATATATAAGTTATAAAAGATTTATTTTATTTAAATACGAATATATATTTTTATTTTTCTTTAATTAAAATTCTAATTACTCAATGATTTTTTTTATAGAGTTTCAATGCTTTTCTGATAAAATATTTTATTTAATTTTCGTGTTAGACGTCTTTGGCCGTATAGGCTTTCTAGAATTTTTAACAAATTTTTTGTTTTTTCTTAGGAGACATTATTTTTACTTCAAATGAAGTCGAAGAAGGAC
Organism: Caerostris extrusa; assembly: GCA_021605095.1. NCBI lineage: Eukaryota > Metazoa > Arthropoda > Arachnida > Araneae > Araneidae > Caerostris > Caerostris extrusa. The sequence goes on along the minus strand of BPLR01019722.1, from coordinate 8,737 downwards.
AAACGCTTTTTTAGTACAAACATCATCATTACCGCAACATTTCCATTAAGTTATTTATTTTTTAATTGACATTTATTTCTAATTGTAACTTAGCAGAATAAATAATAATCTCATCTTTTGAAATATGCAAAATATTAAAATCATTATATTAAGTCATTTAAATAACTTAGATTCTTTAATTTAATAACTGAATTAGTAAATAAAAAATTGCATAAAGGATTTTTTACCATAATGGAAATTAAATAAAAAATTATATAACTTTTCAATAAAACTACTTTAATTCTAATACATTTTTTAGATAAGTAATACAGTTCATTCCTTTATTCTTCGTAATTAATTATCATTATTCAAATGTTGAATACTCACCTTGATGTACCAACTCTAAAATGAAAGTTTTGAGGGAGATTCAATATTGCCTTTATAAAAGCACTCAGTTTAATGAACTATTAAAATAAATAAAGAACTTTTGAGGACAATTATATAACATTTATTGTGTATAATAAAAAAGTTACTCACCCATCCAGTGGACACAGAAATAATGAGAGAAGTGCAACTATTTCATCATATCAGAACACTGTGCCTGAAACTGAAATGATCCTTTATAGTTTTAGGAATGATGTGACTAAAGTTGCACCATTGCAATTTGAATAGAACACTCTTATGGTTAGGAATTGAATTGTCCACACATTCCTTCTCAGTTTCACTTTAGGGAATTCATGTTGTCTAATCATTTATCGTGAATATTCGTGACGTAGTTCAGGAAAGTTTCGGTTTGGAGTGGCGAGTTTCAACAAAGCATTCTTTCTCTGAAAACAAAACACATTATCCAACTGGTAGCTCCTGTAAAATAAAACAGTCTACAACAACTTTCAATATTAGACGAAAAGACAAGCCTCCTCTTTCAAATAGCCACGACTAAACATTCAACTGAAATATGTTTATAATATGCGTTTTGAAATATGCGTCAACTGAAATATGTTTATGTTCAATGATTACAATTTATCAATGGGTTATTTAACCTATTCATATTTTTATAAAAATCTTAACTATTGCATCCTATTCCAGTTATAATAAAAAATGAACTCATTTTGAATTTGAGACACATAAAAACAGAAACATAATTCTCATGACTTAATTTATATTGTATGATCATATATTATAATATATATATATATATATATGTATATATATATGATAGCTGGTACAATAATCTATGAATCTACATGATTTTTCGAAATGTTATGAGGAAAAGTATCGCCTTCTGGGAAAAAGAAAACTTGAAGTTATTGAAAACCCTTTAACTAAAATTAACGTTAAAATATAGTCATACAGATACTAGATTATCTCCTTTACAATTACCACCAAGCTGACCTTTTCAAAGCAGGACGATATGCACGTCTTTTTACAAATTTAATATATTCTATCGGTACAAATCCATAAAATTTCCATCGATTTGTTTAGCAAGCAGTTATTCTACCATTTAAATAAAAATTAATTTTTAATTTTTTGTTTAAATGTCCATTACAAATCAAGAGATAATAATTTTATTCAACTTTTTAATATATACTAAATGCATTAAACAAAATAGAGAAACATCAATAGAGGTTTGTTGACGTTCTTGTATGAGAGGAATAAACGAAGACCTCGTCCATCTAGGAAAACCTATTTCCATGACAATTTAGATTCATTACTCAAAAGCAGTCGTTCAAATTGTGCAACATTCATTAAATTCTGTCTCACTGATATGTCTGATGTCATTTGTCTCGAATGGAAACAGCTTCCAACTCAACTAACCATCTCAGCACGTTTGGATAAATATTTGACAGTGCAGGATGCAGGAAGATTGTTTTGTAGGGGATTGGGAAATTAAATTGAATTTCTTATTGGAAATAAATCATAGATAGTACTATTGCTGTCTATAGTAGTAATAGATATTGCTTTCGAAATGTTAAAAAGTGTTAATTAAAAGTAAAATTGAGGAAATATTTTTAGTAATAGCTTTCACTTTTTAAACTGTGTTCTGGTTTTCTTGGTTTATTATACGTATTCATTCTGTGATGTTTGTTAAATGATTTTGCAGTTCTTCCAAGCAGAATAATAAAAATTTTCTAATTTATTATATAAAAAAAATTTTGAATCGCTTAATATATCTAGTAATATTCCTTGATTCTATTACTCTCTGATTAAAAGTGTTTAATTAAAAATTTATATTTAATAGTCAGTCCTTTAAACTTAGTCTTTTTTTATCTCTTTTTATAGGTAAATATGCTTTTATTCAATGTAATTGATTAAAATGAAATGATTGATAAGAATTACTTATTAAATTGATCTATCACTTAAATTTAAATTGCTTTTTTTAAATTTTTTAAAATAATATCTCAATCACTGTGACTTTAATTTATTATTAACATCATAGGTGTTTTTAATTATTTGTATTATGTTAGCATGTTTTCGCGTGAAACATTTTTTACAAAAATAATACTGCAAATAATTTTTTTTTAAAATTAATAAACACAATATGTTTAATATGAAACTTTCCTAACCAAATATAAATACTAAAATTTTAAGTTTAATAAATATAATAATAAATATTTTATAATTATATATAAATATTTAATAAAAAGCCCATATATTGTTTTTAATAGATTTAACATGTAAATGTATTCAATATTTAGACCATTATGTATTACTATATTATATATAATTATGTATATACATATACATATATATATATACGTCTAAATATTTAATACATTAACATGTTTAATTCAGTTATCCTTTAATTATGTGTATCTATGCATGTATTCATATACAGAGAAGAAAATAAATTATTATAAAATATTTGATAATTAATTTGATAATTAATTTGATAATTAATATTAAATTAATCCATAGTAATATCAATCAAAAGATAAATAATATTAAATTATCAATAATTTAATAAAAATAAATAAATATTGTTTTTTTCACGAGAAAACAGAAAAGGCAGCAAAAATTTGAACAACAAAAGATCCTATAAAAATCTAAATCCTACCTATAAAAATCTAGACTTATAAGCATGTTTTGAAAACATTGTGTATCTTACAAATTTTTTCTATTCTTTCTCTATTTATCTCTTATTTATAATAACAGTTGTTATTTTCGAGAAACAATCTCTTTTTAATGTATATATACACATTACTAAATTATATTTATATAAAAAATTAATCACAAATATAAAAAAGAATTCAAAAAATATTGCTTTCAATGATATTTAAATTCTAATTTTTAACTTTCATTGATTATATTTCACATTTTTTTCTTTATGTGCATTTGTATTTCGTTGTATAATATATATATATATATATATATATATATATATATATATAATTTTAGAATAGAGAATACTCGACACAACGCGAAGAAATGTTACGAATCTTTTATTTGCATTACAGATTTAATATAGTTAAACCATTTAGTTACTCCTTATCAATAACTTTAATTCTTTAAATACAATAACTTTCAGTGAAAATTTGTTTAATTTTAAATAAATATATTTTAATATAAATAAGCAACATGCTATGAAAATGGAAAAATGAAATCACCAGAAAAATGAAATTAAAATCTTCAAAGTTAAAAGAACTTTAGATAGCATCAGAATCTAAATCTCCTAGATAAATATTTGTATAGTTAATAACCATATTTATTTCAAGCCATTATTATGGGATACATTTTTCATTCTTAATTCAGCCTACAATTCCTAAATTTGTCGAATATTCGTAATTTCCTAATTCACCAATTCGAATATTCATAAAATCAATAATTCATAAATTTGTCGAAATATTGTGTCCTTACATGTGTTCTATATAATATTTACTGAAACATTTCTGTAAAGCATATGTTTGAATTTTATGAGAAAGAAACAATAATTTATTTATACGATATTTTACTATTTCAATTAAAGCCTTTGTTGTATAAGTGGAAGTTAGGTTTCTTCTGTAAATATTCCTGTTTCGCAACTTTTTGCCTTCAGTCTTATCTTAATGTTGTTTCATTTAAAATGTCTGAATAGTTGTTAACGTGAAACAGAAAATTTGGTGCTTGGTATGGATGCAGCAAAAATGGTTCTTTAAAAGATATTTTAACATTGGCAATTTTCACCATGTATAATTTATAGCATTGAAAATGGATGCTGTTTTATAATTAACTAAATTAAGTTGTTCTCTAAATTTTAGGTCATTATAGTTAAAGTCCCACTATCCAAATGCTGTAAAAAAGAACTATTCGTCACAATGAAGAAGGAGGAAATGGTACGCCATCAAAAAGTTCCAGATCGTATTAATAGATGGCTCTGTAAGCAGCATAAAGAAAGCGAATTCAGCTGCCAGTGATATTTTGAAATAAAATTACAATGTATTTGGCATGAGTTGTACATTAAACCAACTGACAGAAAAATGACTTCCAAGTCATTCAATAGCTGTGACACTGTTAGTGGAAAGTCCATCCACCACGGCAAGATTATACCAAATTGGATGGGAAAAATCAGGGGGAACTTTCCATATCTTGATGCCATACCATACAGTATATAAAGTTCAGATTTGAACTCATTGTGACGAATGGTTCTTTTTTACAGCATTTTGAAAGTGGGACTTTAATTACAATCAATCTATACTTGCAGATACTGCAATGGCATTTACCACGTCAACAGTCGTAGAGCAACATCAGGTCATTTGTCACATTGTCATGATACAGGATTAGGTTTTTCGAATACTGTGTATTTTTGATGATTATTTTTCTTATTTATGAAGGTGATTTTTTACTCAACTTTTATTTGTGTTTAAATGTATTTTTCATGCAATACGAAGTTTTATTGTGGACTGTATTAAAAAAAATAATTTTATTTATTCTATTTAAAGAAAATTTAATTATGGTGTCTAGACACAATCCTATTATAGAGAAGATGCTTCTAAAGAAACCCCATTAACAAAAATATCTAAAAAGCTTAATAGCATTTATAAAATTGATAGTCTTCTTCAAGTAGAGTGGATTTGATCAGATTTAATTAATAATTAAACATTTCGCAAAACAAAGAACATAAGTAATCATGTTCTGTCTCAAGAAGCCTAAAAATAAACTCCGCCCAAAGTCAATAGTAATGTTTAATAATAATAGTAATAGTAATGTTTCAGGAGTAATTATCCTAAAGGAAAATTTAGAAAAGTCAATTCAAGACAAGTTCTTATATTTTCTTCATTGGTGGATTAAAGTTTTCCTGCATTTCTTTAAAATCGTTTCAGCAAAAACAGAAATTTACCTCTGTTACGTCCATACATCAACTAAGAATTAATGTAAGTAATTCATGGATTCATTTAAAACTATGATCTTAATAGATAAATCTGAATATTCTTTGCATGTTTATGATTCAACATAAGTAATCATTTGCATGAACATAAGTAATCATGTTTTGTTTCAAGAAGTATAAAAGAAATTTCCCCCAAACAACATATAGTAGTCCACTAATAGTAATGTTTCAGATGTAATTGCCTTAAAGGAAAATCTAAAAAAGTCAATTCAAGGCAAGTTGTTATATTTTCTTCATTGGTGGATTTAAAATTTTTCAATCCAGCAGCCGTTTCAGCAAATACGTAAATTTACTCCTGTTACGTCCATACATCAACTAATAATTACTGTACGTAATTCATAGATAACTCACTTCAAACTATATTTTTCTGAGTATTCTTTGTATTTTTATCTAATAATAATTCTAAAGAAAAATGCGCAGTGAAATTTTGATATTTAGTTTATGTTTAATAAATGCATTTACACTATATTAATTGTTCCTTGAAAATTTATGTAATTTTTATGATTCGATTGCAATTAAGAAGCATAGAAATTAATGTCATTTTATTGAATTGTGAAAATTAAAATATCAAGAAATTCTAATATTATATGAAGAATTTCTACCTTTTTTATGTTTGGTGAAAAGGAAAAAAAATATAATTAATAATAAATTTGTTTTAAATTCTAACAATTTACAGCAATAAACAATAAAAAGCTTAAAATTCACATGAGAAAAATGCACGATGATTGTAATTGTTTTGACAATATATCAGGAGTGTCTGTCCAATGAAGATCACAAATATAAGATAATTTTGAACACTACGGGTAAAAAGAAAAAAAATGAAACTGTAAGGGGAAAACATTTATTGGGAAATCATAATATGCACAATACTATTTATTTTCAATGTATTACAGCAGTTGACGAAATTGGTGTCCAAATGTGCTTTCGTACAATTCATTCAACAATTGAAAATCTTGCCACAAGATCTTCAAAGGAATCCATGGTTGTCTGGTACATTAATATTTTTGTGTGCCACTATAATGATTTGAAGTACTGCTTTTAAAGTTTCATATTTTTTTTGGCTTTCGAGTGAACCTTAATAAGATAATCAACTGTGTTGATGCTTCTTCTTTTCTGTGGAAATTTGTATACTGTAAATGCTTGAAAGTGATGTTTAGAAGATGTGGGATTTTCCTGGTACGATGAATTACAACAGAATTGAGACTTGTATTTATTAGATCTGTTTTGATGTTATACTTTTCTGACTCTCATAGTGGAAACGTCCCTATGAGATAGGTTTATAAGGTTTATGTTTAGATGGTTTATAATGAACATTATACAGGTTTGATAATGAACATTAATTTTTGGACAATATAAGACTGCTTCATTTTTAAAAAAAAAGCTTTCAAAATAAATATTTCTTTCCTGTATATTACATCAAAAGTTTTAAAAGATAGTTCTGTAAATTATGTTTTTGATTTACTTTTGTAACTTATGAGAAATGAACAATACGATAAAAGATTTTAAAAATTTTACAATTTCAATTATATGAATAATAAAGAATAAAATAATAAGTAAATAATTATAAACTTTTGTTAATAATTGTTATAAGAAATTGACCAGAATATTTTCTTAAAAAAAAAATTAGCAAAATTACCAGTTCATTGAACAAAATGCATGTTTCTTAATTTATCCAAGAAAAAGTGCGAATCTAAATTAAGAGTGAAAGTTTTTTAAGGGTGAGCCATTTTCAATTTACATAGAAGATATGCGTCTTTGGAATTTCGGTTTATATTAAATTTAATTAAATTTCGATTTATATATCAAATAATTTTAAACAAATTTTATACCTTGATTTCATAAAAATTATTTTTGATAATTTCAAAATTTTAGCATGAAATATATTTATTTTAAATTTAATAGCAAAATATGTTTGATTAAGATATTATAATTCCAGATTTGTTGCGTGTTATTAATTGACTATCCTGAATCTGTTTCATACTAAGAAAAAAATTACTGGTTTCATTTGATAATATCTTGAAAAATCTCGATGTTTGTGAAAAATGCTTAACTATTTTTAAGAGCTAATTAAGACTAATTAATTTAAGCGTAATTACAAAACAACTTCTTGACCTATTTTTAGTGGAATTTCTTTTTAAATTACAAATTCCTTCAGTTATAATTTTTATTATATAATTTCTCCTTTCAAATTTAGTAGGACATTTAATAAACTTTATTTTATTTATTTTTTTGAAAAAAAAAAAATATTCTTATTTTATAAAATGCAGATTTTTTTTTGTATCATCTAAATGAAATAAATCTCTATATTTCTAATTTTCTTAAATATTGCTCATAAATTTTTGTAGACAAAAATAATTAATTAAAATTAATATTCAACTATTGCTTTTTTTTTTTTTAATTATTCACACGTATGTATACATGGTTTTCGAGCAATTTAAATTTATAAGTGTAAAAATAATACAGCTTGCACATCAAATATGTGTAATATATTATTAAATTAAGTTTACTTGATTAAATTTCAAAGAATTGATTGTGTTTATGGAAATGAATGTTATTAGTAAAATTACAAAGATAATTGCATGCTAAATATTTACATCATAAAGCGAAAAATGTTTACTATATTTTTATTATTAAATATAGTATTAAACCTAATTATATGTATTTAAAAAAATATTTTAAACTTTTAAATTGATAGCATTTCATATGGCAAGATTCAGACATTGAATAATTTGAAATTTATTTTTATTCTACATTTTTTTAAATGAATATCACATTCAAGAATTAATTTTACATGAACATTTTAAAACAAGATATTAGACTTTTATTGTATATATCTTAATTCTTCATATGAACTAATGGCTTATGCTTTCTTTACACAGAGCATGAATAATATCAGTTATTTTCATAACTGAAATTATTATATAAATAAAACACATTCATATATATTTAAAAAAATTTTATTTTGAACTTTTAAATTGAAGATTCAGGTACTGAATTTACTTTTATACTACAACAATTTTAAATGAATATCATATCCTAGAATTAATTATCTATGAACATTTTAAAGTAATATATTGGGATTTTATTGCATAAATCTGAATTCTTTATCTGAACCACTGGCTTATGAACTTTCCCCAATGTATGAATAAAGTCAGTTATTTTCATAATCCAACTATTATAACATATAATTAAACCCAATTAAATATATTTTAAAAATTTTATTTTGAACTTTTTTAAATTGATATTTAATAGACATGATTCGGGCATTGAATAATTTGAAATTTATTTTTATCCTACATTAACTAACATTCAAGAATTAATTTTACATGAACCTTTTAAATCAATGTATTGAGATTTTGTGCATAAATATTAATTCCGTTTTCCGAATTTCCGTTC
>BPLR01019721.1:22500-58497 GCA_021605095.1 Caerostris extrusa | reverse complement strand
GACTTGGCACTGTATCGCTGATAAGAAGGGCATCGCCTTCCGAGAGAACTTTTAGGAAACTACATTTACTTATCGTCTGGGAGAAAACCCGATAAACTACCCACCGGGTGATCCAACTAACGAGACAAAATGCTGAACATCACAAACACCGTACAGGCTCCTCGTTTTTGAAGCTGTCTACAACAAAGCAGCCAGCTGATTGAACCCAGATTTTATGATCACCGAGGGGCGCACGCTACCACTGAGTCACGAGTCAGGCATAGATTTTTCTCATTAATACTACTGATTATTTTTATTTTTACTTTGCAACATATTTTATACCCACTTTTTAGGTAATAAAATATTAGAGAACATTAGAGAAAATTTTAACATAAGAAAATATTTCATAAAATAAAAAAAAAAATTTATCCACAAAATAAAAAAAAAAAAGAATTCCCCATTTAAAAAAAAAAAAATTCCGGTTTTTAAAATTATAAATTTTTTGTTTTGATATATCTTTTTCCATTAAAATAAAACTCTGTGTTGCTTCTCTACCTTTAGGAATTTAAAATTTCAAAGTTTTTATATGCATGATTAATTTCACAGGAAAGCCTTTTGCACAAATAAAGATGAATAACGCGATAAAAACTTAGGAACTTTTTATCACTGAATCATTTACTGACAGAAAAATATTCAAGTTTCCAACCTTAGCTTATTACGTCTGGGCTTATCTTATTACGTCAACCTTAGCTTATTACGTCTTAACTTATTACGTTCCAACCTTAGCTTATTACGTTTAAAACTGAGCTAGTTTCTGAAAAAATGCATTCGTGGCATATTTTATTGAAATAAAATAAAATACTGCTTTGTACTTCGTCTTTATCGGATTTTAGCTGGTTAATACTCAGAAAAATCTATATAAAAGTTGAGTAATTGATTTTCCAATAAGTCCTGTGAAAAATAAAAGAAAATATTAAAATACCAACTCTTCTTGCTCCATAAATCATTGTGGAGGTATGACACGTTTTTATAGGACAGTAAAGGCGAACAGAAATACATAAAAGTTATGACCAATCGTAACTATTTCTGTATGTGATACAGAAACCCAGTCATCCGTTAATTTTTATCAAAGTACTCAACAAAGAAAAATTTACTAATATCACTATCATTTACCTTTAGCCGACATCAACAAAGATTACATTTTACAGCTTCCTGGAAATTCTTTAAGTATTAAAAATAATATTTTCAGAAATTCCGTTTGTGTGATTAATTTCACTTTAATATAATTAATATTACTGAGTTCACTTCTAATAACTTCTGAATGAAGTGTTATTTTAAGCTATTTATTATATTAAAATTAATTTCTTTCTTTAATAAAATAAGTCTTACTGAAAAGTATCCTAATCAGCTTCATAAGTTTGGACCATTCTTATTATTTGTTTATCTTGTGCATTTCTATGAATTTATATATATATATAATTTTTGTATGGAAATATCTGTATGGACTTAAAACAAGCATTACTGTTTTTTAAATTTAACCAATTAAAAGGAATTAAAGGAAATTCACGAGTTGTAAACGGAATTCAGATCAACTTCAGGTCTAATATCTTAATCAAAATCTAGATTAATTCCATGATATTAAAAATATTCATTTTCCAGTATTTCTGTGCGTTTAATGGCACTGAAAGATATCTGATGTTTTATCCCTGTACATTGAAGTAAATTGTTGTGATAGCAATAATTTATAACAGGCAATAGCAATAATAATGTTTCCTTCTTAGTAGCAAATTTTCCATTGTAGTGATCTAGTAAAAATTTCTACAAAACTAATTCCCTTATGTAAGAATATAGAATAATTTTAGCATTAAATTAACAATTATTAACGAAAGGAAACTAAAGATAAAAAACACAAACTTTCATGAAAACACATAATAGATGTTTAAACACAAAAATACATCTGAACATCAGAAATATACAAAATGTATTAATACAAGATTACAGTTGAATTATTTACAACAAAGTAGTTCCAAATTATTTCCAAACTAAATAGCTACTATAGTCTGTGGTAAACTTTCAGTTATTATTATAATCTTTTAAACAGCTGTTCTTTACAGAAAAATAAAACCAATACTCCAAATACAAATAAAACGAAAAATGATTTCTTTAAATAAATCAGGAGAAGGTTTATGTAAAAAAATATTAATGTCAAAAAAGGAAATTTAGACGCTGATGGAAAAAAAAAAAAATGCATCTAAATGTTAGATTGCCTATTTGGTAAATTTGTCAGAAACAGTCTTACCAAATGGCTATTGCAATTTGCGAATTTAGAAGTCCATTCCATCAGTGCGGAATGGGTCTACCCAATCCTATCACTGGAAATCGAATGAGAATATCTAGTCAATGTAGATTTCCAAAGTAATCAATCCTTATCAAATGGTATCTCATTTTCAGGGAAATGAAAAAAAAAAAATGAAATAAAATAAAAGCTGCAATCATTGGGCTGAAATTCTATCCACCACGCCCTACGCCAACCCTTCTTAATCAGGACTAACTGAGTAACACCACAGACGATCGAATGGCGGGAGTTTTCTGCTGTGATCGATTGTAATTGATGTGTTTCTTATTCTAAGGAAGGTTAACAGTGTTAACGCGTCCACAGTTAAGTGAGTCGAACGTAAACGGAAATAGAACCTGGCCCCCAAAAGCAAAATGGGTAACAGAGCCGAAATGGAACAACGCAGTTCCTAGGAAAGCATAATTTGGCTGTTGAGGGAATCTCCGAACGGCGCAATTAAATTAATTGCTTTCATCTCCATTGTTTCTTGATCTTCCGTTCGTAACCGGTTGTGGTTTATTTTGTGATTAAGTGTTGTGTAATCATGTTATACTTTATATCAGTACAAAAAATGTGGAACTCCCTTTAGTGACTAACTGTAAGAAAAAAAAAAAAGGGGAAATAAAAGTTTGATAAATTATTATGGTCTCTACTAACTGTACCTCATTACTACCATGTAAATTAAATTTCTTTTTATGCATAAACAAGACTTCTATCTTTACGAATCGCTTCAGAGAAGTATGTCTCAGTATGTCTATAATCAGAGAAGTATGTCTCAGCAAGTCCGAAAGAGAAGTATGTCTGAAAGAGAAGCATGTCTCAGTATGTCTGGAATTAGAGAAGTATATATCATCAGTATGTCTGAAATTAGAGAAGTATGTCACAGTATCAGAGAAGTATGTTTAATGACTTGTGCAAAAATGACATTAAACGAGATATTCATGGCGTTGCCAAAAATATGCAAGTAAAAATAAAATTGAGATTTGTAAAATATGAGTAATTATCCTGTGTGTTTCGAACCTAAAATGTTTAAAATGATGTAAACCCATCATGCATCTTTACAAAGCCCACGAAGAACTTTTTAGCTTATTTTTCTTTGCATTGGATGAGATTCGTGAAAACATGAAAAAAAAAAAATGTTTTGCAACTGAGCTAAAATTTGTAGTTTAATTAACAAAATGTCAGTGAATGCAGATTAGAATTTAATTACTAGAAATTATGTAGATGACTTCTTAGTTAAGAACAACAAATCACAGCTTAGTTATCAGAATATCTTGGCTACATTACAATATTGTTGATTCTTCTGAAATTCGTTGATGGTGAATTCTGTCTATTCTGTCTCAGGGATTGGATGTGCTTACTGAAATTCATTTGTTACTGTGATATTGAACTGGGTGATGTTCTTATAATAAACTGGCTAACTTCTGTATCAGAGATTTGCTAAAATAATTAAACAATGATATATTACTACTGAGGTTATAGACGTTGACTGTTAGTTTTGTATTATAGTTGTTAAAATTTTTTTCATGAATTTAGAAACATTGAGGACTGGTGCATAATTTTACATCCAATCACTAAGGCTATATGCTCAACAGACTTACGATTTGTGACATTATAAAATATATAACGACCAGACCTGTTTTTTGTTATTTATTTCATTCCATGGAGTATCTTTATACCATGAGAGGTTTTCATTTTTTTAAATTAATATAACCTTAGGACATTATAAGGGATTTCAATGCAAAATATTCTGACTTGGAAGTTCATAATTTATTAAAATTTATCTATATGCATCTGTTGCAAGTCATTTGAAAAACTTTCAATCATATCTATTATAAAATAACATTCCATATCTCATATACAATAACAACAAAAAAACCTAAAAAGAAATTGCACACAGAAAACAAATTAAAGATATTATATTGAAAATATTATTTTTTTGTATTGAATAGAGTATATTTTTCTAAATGACGTAATATTTTTAATGAAGAAATGCATGTATAATTATACACATACTAATACCTAGATTGTAGCATCTTATATTTTTAAATAAAAAATATTATTTCGCATTTAAAATGACTTTATTTTTACATTTAAAAAATTAGTTCCCATATTTTCACGAATCAACAGACATTTATCATCCCTATTTAAATTTTAATTTTTAGGCTAATTGTTATCCGCTTATAAATTTCTTCTTATAATTTTTTTGTAAAATGTATCTAATCTTTTATGTTAAAAAAATAAATCAACTGTAACATCTTTAATTATTTGTTCCTACAATTTGCAAAAAAATATGGTTAACTAATTTTAATTTTTTTTTTAACATATGAGTCACTTAGGAAAAACCCTTCAATGAATTAACTTGGAAGACAAAACCTGTTTAAAAATACCGAAAATCATTTTAAGGGCCCACCACCATAAAAATAGTTAAATGGTCATAAAAGTTTTAAATTACTTTTTTCCAAGAAAATAAAAATTGTACAACAAAATAACTAATGCGATGGGAGTGAGTCACGCACTTAAGGACAAGCTTGGGAATATTTGATTCTATTTTTGTCAGATTCCAGCAGAGATCTCACTGGAGCACAAACGCAATTGTGGTCGTTTGTTTTTATTGCAGACAGACATAAAAGCAATTTAACGTCGAGGATAGATTTTGCGTGGCAATATCACGTTCTCATTTATCTACTCGGGTATCTAAAAGGCCCTAATTCGAAAAAAAAAGTAATGCAAGTTTTACTTTTTGCAATGTGTTTTTATTTAAATCACTTACCAACTTTGCCGTAATTCAAGTTTAAAAAAAAAAAACTCTGTCCATCTTTCTGTAAATTCACTGAAATTATTCAGCGCGTTGAAAATCAATTTTGATACAAAAACCTGACGTAAAATAAATTTTATTAACTGTTAAATTGCATATTATATATGTAAATATATATTTACAGAAAGGAAGCCTAATGGTTGAGTGGGTCACACCCGTAACATATCTTCAAACTACACGTGCCCCTGGGTAGTGCTGAATGACTAACAGGCGGTGCAGCCCTTGCCTATTCTGTATTTCCTTTCTCTGTATTATATATATATATATATATATATATATATATATATATATATATATATATATATATATATATATACAACTATACATTCTATTTCGATTTTTCAAAGAAATAATTTATTATATATTGCAGTGAATCGAAATTTCGATATATAGAATATACACTATCTAACTAACATGAATTATAATTAATGGATATTTAACCATCTGTTCAGGTGAAAAATTTTGCTATCTTCTCAGGTAGGCAGTATTCTAGGAATATCTATACGTACAGGTGCTGGATGTTTTTGTGCCACAAGGCCAAAAACTGCTGTTTGTACAATTTATCATGACTCGTCACGATTCATGAATTTGGCTAGATTTTGTTATCGACCAAGCGAGATATGAAACAGCCAAAACAAACATCTATTTATGTTAAATCCTGCCTGATGCGCGTCTCGATTTATACTAAATTGCACAGCTATTCTGTTCTCATAGTTCCTTTGTCACTGGTTGTGTTTATGCCTTGAGGAGTGAGTACTTAAATAGATTTTTAATTTGTATAGATTGCAAATGTTTACTGTTGATCAATTTTTTATGATTTAGCTATCGGGGAATTATTTTTATTTAACAAAGTCAATCCACTTAATAAGTTCTTTTAATCCCGTTGTTTTAGCATTTTAAAGACAGACTATTATTATTTATTATTATAATTGTGGTACTATTTAGTGTTAACAGCTATAAACGTATTATTATTTTTTTCTATTTTGGCTTATAATTTTAATAAATAACTGAAAAGGTTTAAAAATATTTTTTTTTATTTTTTAAAATAAATAATTAAACTAGTGAGTTAAACATTATAAATACATAAGAAGCTTAAAAATCAGTTTTTTTTACATTCTGTTAGACCACATGCTTTTCGATATATTCTTAAAACAAGTCTGGTAATTCTACTGTCTCAATTATCTAACAATTTTGAAAAAAAAAATGATATTTTCTAATCTCAAAATTTTCGAAGTACATATTTGTTTTATATATAATTGTAACTCTAATTCAACGTACAACAATATATTATAAAAATTTACTGTATATCCACATTTTACATATATATAAAATTTTGGCATCAAAATAATTAAAAATTAAAAATAAAAAAAATCAAAATTGACTGAGTTATGAATTTTTCTTGCTAGCTATAAGATTAGCAGAAACAACATTTTTCACGTAAACTTTGAACCTCAAGATTGAGTAGTACTTGATTTAAGCAAAAAAAGAAATAGTTTCATAAATGTGTCATAAATTTTATAAAAATCTGAAGTGGTGAACCATATATATTTATAATAAAATATTAGGCATACATACATTCAACTGACGAATCAACTAACGATAATCTTGTTCATAACAGTTTAATGATGTTTACTTATAAAGGACGGACGTCTTTAAACCTTCCTAGAAAATGCATTCCCAAGACGTGCATACGAGCAATTCTAATTATCTGTTTTATGTGGGCTCTCAAATCAGCGCTGTATATCACCCACTCAATAAGAACAAGCACACAAATACTTTTAAGTTTAATCATAACGAATTTTAACAAATCTTAGTAACCTTTTAATAATATACTGTTTCCTTCCTAGAAAATAGAATTCCATTTAATTTATTTCCTTTTCCTTAGCATTTCTTTTAATAATGCACTGTTTCCTTCCAAAAAAAACTTTTTTTAGATTTTCAGCATTCATGATACATTTAAACACTGCAATTTTAAATTTAATATTATTAGGGAATGTTTAATACTTATTGATGCAAATTTTCATTTATTACGAATCTGTTTCTTTAAAATTCATCTGTTAATAAGACGTATTGAAAAAAAAAACAAGTCAATATTCAAGGCAAAATTTAGTTCATGATGATTGCTACAGAATATTAAGATATGTCAGATATTTAATGATAATATTGGTATAAATTTGAATCAATGCAATGTATGAAAATTTAGGCTTATTTCAATATGCTATTGTGTCCAAAAGTAAGACCAGTTTTCAACTTAAATTTCCTGGACATCAGTGAAAGTTTGCGTCAAAATATTGTCAAGGACAGTGCTTTAGTGCTTTGAGAAATTTACGCTTTACGCTTGGTTTTCTGAGATGCTAACACTGATTCCGGCGATTTTTGAAATGTCTCTTCAATCGACTCAAACCGTTGTGCCCGGAGTGGTCTTTTGAGTTTCAGAAGTAGCACGATGCTAAATCAGGTGAATACGGTGGTCGTGCAACGACATAAATTTCATTTTGGCGAAAAAGTCACGTAGAATCAATGCAGTGTGAACTGGCGCATTCAGTGTTTTTGGTACCAATCAAGATTTGACGCGTTTCAGGCCCAAAACATTTTTTAAAATGGAATTTTGAAATTCCAACATCGTCAGCAAGGTCTCTAATTGTAAATCGACTGTTTGCAAGCATCAAATCTTTAATATTTTGGACGTGAACTTCGTCGGTTGACGTTGGTGGTCGACCAGAGGGCTCTTCATCTTCAACGTGTTCTCTGCCTTCTTTGAACTGGTTTTTACCACTTCTAAACATTTCTTTCCGATATACGAATGCTCACCGAATGCCTTCTGCAAAATTCTATACATTTCCGCAAACAAAATTTTAAGCAAACTCTTTCTCAATTAATTCAGACATTTCAAAATCTCCGGAATCAGTTTTAGCATCTCACAAAACCAATCGTAACTCAAACACTAAGGAATATTTTGACGTGAAATCTCCCACAGATCTCAAACACAGTGCCAAAAACATAAAAAAAGGAATACCATATGCCGAGAAATTTAAATTGAAAACTGGACTCGCTTTTGGGATACAGTAGTATATATATATATATATATATTATATTCATTTTTTCACAATTACCATAAAGAAAGCATTGTCTCTACAATTTCTTTGTCATTATTAGTTTACAAGTCTTGAAATTCTTATGAATTGGAGATAATTGAATTTGACCAAAAATATGAATAAATATCTTGACAGTATAAAAATATCATCAATTAAAACTATTATTACAAAATTAAAACTGTTATTGGGTAAAAGTATGATGCGATGAAGAGCAAATAAAGAACAGCAACGAATCGCTTTATGAAACGCGCTCGTCAAAAATAAAATTTAAAGAAAACGATGCATAATTAATGTGGCTGCTTAATTAAATGAAGTCTTAATTGAGAAATGTTTTCAAACAACAATATTAAGTGAGGAAAATTTTAATAAAAAGATTATAATTAAATGAGACATAAGCTTTCACTGAGAAAAAGGACACATTTTGGTTCGTCCATTAACCAAGATATAACAGAAAATAAATGAAAGAAGAATGGTTTTATGCAGCTTTTATTTTTATTAAATTATATCAATCAATTTTAATAACATATGAAATGAATTATTCTGATTATTAAACTTAAAAAACGTTCATGTTTTATTTGTTATTTTTCTCTTGCTATTTTAAACATTCATAAGCGACAATTTTATATTTGGTTAAATTAATCAATGTAATAATTTATAAAGGTTAGAATGTTAAAAACTGTAGGTATATTAAGTTGATCTTTTAAATTTTGACTATATTATTCATTCGCAGAATATAAATAATAAATTTTAAGTTATTACATATTTCATTTGTATGAAGCATATCTTCGTTTTTTAATTAAAGTTAAGTTTTTATATTTAAAATTTTCTTTTAGGCAGAACATACAATTTTCATTTTTTTTTTCGAAAAGTCATGCTAATGAAAATGTCAAATTGCAATGCTCTTAAATTGGTGACATTTCGTACAATTTTTGTAGCATATTTAACTGTACAAATAAATACTTACGTAATAATATTTTGAATTTATGGGCTAGAAATATGCAGTTTTTATTCTTATTTTTAATTTTTTGCAGTTTTAATAACGTATGAAATCAATTATTCTGATTATCAAAGTTAAAAAAACTCTCATTTTTTAATTATTTTTCTCTTGTTATTTTAATCATTTATAAGCGACAATTTTATATTTAGTTCAATTAATCAATGAAATAATTTATAAAGGTTAAAATGTTAAAAATAGTAGTTACTGTAGGAATGTTATGTTGATCTTTTACATTTCAACTGTGTTATTCATTCAGATAATATAAATGATGAATGTTAATTATTGTATATTTTATTTGCATTGTGCATATTTTCATTTTATAATTAAAGTTAATTTTTTTTACATTTCAAAATTAACTCTTAGACAGAATATAAAAATTTTTCTTTTTTTTTTTTTTTTTTTTTTGAAAATTCATGCTAAGAGAAAGCAATCAAGTGTTCAATGCGAAGAGTTCAATGCTTTTAAATTTAAGACATTTCTTACAATTTTTGCAGCGTATTTAACTGTACAGATAAATAATTACGTAATAATATTTCATAATTTATCGGCTAGAAATATGTGGTTTATAACACAAGTAAAATTATGTGACTGTATTTTAGACATTCAAATGCATTTTCATTAGGAAATAATATATATATATATATATATGCACACACATATTATTTTTTAAAATTTGTTAAAATATTCTCTAGTATAATCATTTTCTTACGCCTGTTTTAAGATATGAGTTTTAAAAAAGATTTTTATTGCAGGATTTAATCATTGAAGCTACACAATTTTTAAACATTTTTTTGAAACAGAAGAAAGTGTTACACTTTTCATTTTTTTTTTTTTTACTTATTATTTCATTTCCAACCTGTAAATTTTCTACCTTTTTTGAATTTCGGATTTTTTTAAACTTATCTATTTAAAAACAATATTACAACCTTTAGTCATTATTTAAACCTTTAACGGGCACAACCCGTTTTCTTTCAAAATTTACATTTTACGCTCTAATTAGAGAAAAGAAGCTCATTTATGACCAAATAAGTATTTTTTAAAATTTTGTTGTTGTGGCTGTTATTTATAAGGGGTGGTAACATATTTACCACCTCCCTATACAAGCAATGACATTTTACTGATTTATTCAATAGAAAAATATGAAATATAAATAATTTCACAAATAAATATGAATTTTGTAAAAATATTTATTACTAATTATTTATAAATTAAAAATATATTAATTACACATGAAATAAGTGGTAGAAAAACCCAATACGATGTAAATTACCAAATGTATTATTTTTAATTATTCTGCCGAAACAACATAAAATAAGAAGTTGCACACAATGGAACATCACATGTTCAACATAACACTTTTGTCCGTTTCTGGTTAGTTTTGGTGCTACAATGTTTGCACCTTTGTATGCTTGCCCTTTTTTCTGGTATGTGTATTTGAACATTAGTTGTTCTGATTTCCTGTGGAATGTCAATTTCCTTTTCGTTGCAACCCAACTTGATTGAAATAGTAAATAATTTACCACCTGGTGCTGGGAATCAAATCGCGTGGTGGTAATATATTTACCACCGCCTTACAAAGGGTTAAACACAAAAGTAATAAATATTTTTTGTCAAGGAATTAAAAGCATACATCGTTGTTATAAAATAAAATTTACACTTTTTATGTAAAAAAATATAAAGTACACTTTTTAAATAGCACAAATTAAGTTTTTTTTTTCATGTCATGAGATTTATTATCATTTCTTAATACCTCCAAAATTACTATCTGTAAAAATATATTTATAATAATACATTAATGAATAATATAAATGTTTATAAATTAGATTTTAACACATATATACATAGCCATTTATTATATGTATAAAATACCGTATAGAAAACTAAAGTACTGGATATTAACATATATAAAATTTTGAATTCCTAATTCTTAATATTTTATTCTATTTATTATATACCAATAATAGAAAAATTGAAATTCGAGGGGCCTGATGGCCGATTGGCTACTGCTGTGGCGCTCGGTACCACAGGTTTTGGGTTCGAGTTTCGATGGTGTCATGGGTGTTTGTAGTGAGCCAGAATCCATTTTAAACAGTAGGCCCCAGTCTAATAGGATCGTTGAGCGATGTGGCAGTAATGTTACTCGACCTTCGTAGCATATCCTCAAGCTACACGTGGCCCCTGGGTAATGCTAAATGAGTAACAGTGGTGCAGCCCTTACTTGTGGCATAAATATTAACTGTCTCTGTATTACCAGCTGCATTAGAATAACAACATATACCAATAATTTAATACATTTAAAGTATGTAACACATTCAGGTGACGTACAGTATATTATAATTAAATAAGTTCTTCTTTAAGTTATTAAAAAAAATTTAAATGATTCCAATCCATGTTTAAAAAACTGTTGAATTATTTGCTTTAATATTTCGAATACACAAAATATTTCATTTTTGTAATGTCATATTTAAAAATTAAAAATGTGTGAACATTTTTAATAAATACATAATACATTAACATATGACAATTTTGTAAATAACTTATAAATAACAAATTTTCTGTTCCAAATGACATTCTGATTACAACAAAGCCTTATAATGTCAAATCACTTTCCCTATTTAAATACCTTTATCAAATATCTGGCGTTCCATATGCTCCTGAATTAGGTTATTCATATTTGGACTACAATATCCATTTAGCGACTTCACCCAAATGACAAATTAGAGACGCGCCAAAGTTTCGTTGAAATTTAATTAGCATTCATCGTCTCCACAGACATATTATCCGACAGTCATTGACAGCCAGTTAGATCCTCCCTTGATGAATGTCATTTATGGATTCTATTACAATGCGCGATTCCCTAAGAAGCTCACAATAAAGCATGCCGCCGTGACATAAAGTGGCTCTAATGAGAATAGTGATGTGGGACCGATCTGTTTTATATCGCACAGATGGCAATCGAATTCTTGTAAATTCATTGGGATTCGAATCGCAGATAGATATTTATTTGAGAAAACTATCAATAAATATTATTTCTTTATTTTGCTTGTTCCTGTATTGAATGTAAATTAGATAGTCAACAATAAATAAACATTAGTTTTTTTAAATAAATGAAAATAATTATTTATAATTCATTCATTTCATTATAAACAAAAATTCTTCCGTGAAATCTAAATCATTTAAAATATGAAGAAAAGATAAAATCTTTATTATTCATTAATATATTTATGAGCCTTATTTTGCACATCAAAAATACTATAATAAGGCTTCAATAAGTTGCTCATTTATTAGCCCAAAAATAATATTCGTCATTTACATAGATTTAAGTAGTAAATAATATATTTAATTTAGTATATGATATATATAATAATATACTAGTAAACATATTTAGGTAGTAAATATCTGAAAAATGAATATTTACAAATTCAAATTTGTTTTCAAATTAAAACATTCAATTGGGTTTATAAGGATGTTTAAAATTAAGTAAATGATTGTGTATCATCCCTGAAATTTAAATATGCTTATCATAAAAAAAAAAAAAAAAAAAAAAAAAAAACTCCTGTCCCGATGTTTGCCAGTAGGCAGACGGCCTACTGGCATAAAAGCTACTGTTTTATATTTTTTATACATGATCTATCATTTATTAAAAAAATTGTAAATACATAAATTAACTTGCACAGTCACGATTGAATAACGATTATTTCTATCACATAATACGAAGATAAAACCGCACTCTTCTAACCAAAATTTTCCTGACCAAATTGATGGAGCATACGAAGAGAATTAAGTCCTTCTTTTTCGCCAAAGATCTCACAAGCACACCTGTACTGGGAACAGGAAGATATTAAGTATGCGGCTGGGAGGTCGAGTTCACGGAAATTAACTCCCTTCAATCAATAAGCGGAATTAAATGCCATGGCAGCATAAAAGTTTCCAGGATGTCATATTTCTTGAAAATATCTTTTCATAATCATGCCAGACTACTAAGCCATTATGATGTCATTAGGCGTGATGGCTGAGCCACAAGCTCTCTGGGAAATACATAGCGCCCCTTAATGATATTTGAATCCCATCATTTTTCTCGGCTTGCAAAACTTTCCACAACTTTATACCTGCTGCGCTAATGGGAAACTCACGAGAATCGATATTTTGGACTTTATAAAAATTTGCTCGCTGTTTGTTTTATATTAGATTTGTGATTTCGTTAGTTGTTACTTTAGGATGACGTAATTGAATTATTTTAATGTTAATTAAACTTTAATTTAGCTTGTCGCTGGATTCAATGTAGGAATTAACATGAAATAGCATGCAAAGATAAAAAGATTAATTCTAGATATTATTTAATAAACGTAAGGGAAAAAATGTTCATCAGTTATGACCAAATCACAATGGTATTAAAAAAGTTTCAAGTAATTTAGTTTATAATTACGATAATATATTATTTACTGTATCAAAAAATCTCTTTATTTATAAAGCAGGGTATTTGTTTGCATGTGTTTGTATTGTTAAAACTTCAAAATATATGACTTCAAGTCCCTTATTTTGTCTTCATACGCTCTTATTATATCAAACAATTTATAAAAACTATTAATTTACCACATACTCATATCAAAACGCCAAAATAATTTTTAACTCGACTCGTCTGCCAGTGTTTAAATTCAGATTAAGAAAAATGTTCAAACCACATATGCTTTCTATACAACGAAACTCATAGTAACTTTTCGTCATTATTAGTAATAAAAATAAATAAAAATTTAGGTATTTAAAATTTAAAAAATCAGCTGCTGATTTAAGTATATCTAATTAGAGAGAGTGTATGAAAAATATTTCCCAAACAGATTTATTAAAAATATTTATTATTTCATCATTCTTGGAAGTCATTTTTTAAAAGTCTTTTATACTAAACAGTCAAATTTGGTTTGTTATAACACAGTTTGTGCCAAACATTGATTTTGCAATCAAAAAATAACTTTTTGTTAAAATCCTAAATATAAATTTGTAAAAATATATAATTTGTAAAAATTAAAAAAAATTATGTTGAAGGAATACTGTTGTTAAAAATCAAATACTATTATACGTATTTTTTTAGTATTATTTATTCAATAGATGTAAATATTTACAAATAAAAATACTTTCATTCAAATATTCACATCTAAGAAATCTATGAGTTGATACCTCAGTATATAGAAATTTTATGAGTTTTTATCAAAAAGAAAATCCAAATGTAGTATTTCTTTTTGCGTACACAGTAAATGATAATCTTTATTCTACTTGAGGCACTCTATAAGTTGATAAAGAATTCAGTTTCCACTCACGTACCTGCAAGCTGGCATTCTCGGGTCTATCAATAATTTTTATTATATGTTGCAGTCGATTCTTATGTTTGTATTTGAAACAATTTCTGCAATATTTGGACTGCAATGCACCAGGGAATCAATGAATCTTGGTCCGTCGTATCTGCTTCTCTTCACGCTTTGTCAATTTTACTTCCAAAAGTAGTATGAATAATATTTTTTTACATTCCAGATTTTAATACAAATATAAAATATGAAACACGATAAGGTTCTAATTTAATAAAAAAGAAGTGCAGAAAGACTATTTAAATGCAGAAAGACTATTTATTCAGTTAAACCTTTTGTAAAAAATATCGTATGTGCTACTCTGGACAACACTTATTTATTTAGTTTTCTTAACAACAAGAATCCCAACTCAATTTGTGTGCAGGAAATTAGATTAGAAATTTGATATAGATAGAAATTAGAGATTAGATTATAAAATTAGATTAGCATTAGAAATTAGAAATTAAAAATCTTAATTAGAAATCTTTTAATTATTACGTTTTGAGTTTGAAGAATGTTCCGTTTTTAAAATTATTATATAATATATATTTTAAATGTTCCATTACTATACATATATATATATATATATATATATATATATATATATATATATATATATATATATATATATATATATATACATACATACATATACATAACAATTCGAAAGATTATCTGAATCAATATATATTTGTGAACAAAGTATTAGTATTTAAAAAGCTGTCGATAGATAAAAACAATTTGATAAATTATTTTTGAACTTGTTTACAGCAAATTTCGATCTAAATTCTAGGAAATTTAATAAATCAATGATTATCCCGTATCAGAAATTTATTTAATATTTATTACATTATATTTTATCGTTGTATTATTTCGTGTAAGCAATATATATATATATATATATATAAATAAGAAATGTTGTTTTTATTTATGGGTGATGCCCATGGATAAAATACATTTGTTATATGCTATTTGCGAACCTTAGAAAGTTGTGCTTCGCTGTAGTAAATCTCTTCTTACATAATACCAATTGAAGCATATTGTTTATAAGTAGAATAAATAGGATATGTTATTTATAATAAATTGGATATAATATTTCTAACACAAAATGTTTTAAGATGTGCTAATCAAAAATATTTATTTCATATTGGAACTGAATCATATGTTTATGTATTTGAAGTGGGTGTTTTGTAATATTTGGAATTCATTAGATTATGGAAACACACAAGCAAAAAAAAAAAGTCATTTGAAATGCTTCAATACTTCAAATGGAATATGTTTTTTAACTACTCATTAATTTTATTTCGCCAAAATTATTTTTATGGATGACTTACAAAAATCAAATAAAATGATTCAGCCCTTAAATGATGTTTGTATCTTGTAAAGATCATTTCATTCTTGTCCATTCAAAGAATCCATATAAGTTTATAAAGTTATATCTCCTATAAAGTAATACACCAACTATGTTAGTTGAATTATATTAATAAAATTCTATCAACTCTATACTAAAACACAGTAAGTATATAGGCTCATCAATTTATTATAATAAAAACTTAATGTTTATACCTATATAGATATATACTTGCTGTCAAACCTCTCTGTGGTTATGCTGCCGTAACTTGTTCGATTCCTGATGAAGCCAGGAATTTATAGAGCAAAGATAAAAACAATATATCTTGAACAGTTTAAATGCAATCACCTAGGGATATTGTCCAGAAGGACCCTCGTCATTGGTACCATTCTAGATGACTAACTGTGACCAACCGAGTTCTTATATTGTGATCCATCAGATCCATCCGGAAATTTAAAGAAGTAGTGGGCTTCATCTTAAAATCATACATGTCTCTGTGGTTTGCCATAAAAAAGAATTTGCTGATGGACCAAAAGCATGATATTCAAGCAATTCAACATGCCCGGATGAACTACTTCTTGTTATCGATCCAATATTACAACAAACTGAGTTCTTTGCACAAGCTGAGAAGGTTGTGTTGGTAATGTTTGTTGCTGAAAGAGAACATATTCCAGAGCTCGGTTACAGGAGGATCTTAAAAGACAGACACACCGTCCCAAATAAGAAGATTGCTAGAAAATTTCGTTCCACCACATAAACTTTTAAGATTATGATTACAATGAAATTATGAATTGGAAAGTTTATGTGGTAGATCCAATGCTGTGGGATCAAAGTAAAGATGGTATTAATTCAGTCATCAATTCTGATATTACGCTCATCAGAGAAATATATCCTACAATTTACATACCAGAATCTGGAGAGGTGTGCAAATCACTTTTTACAGTCAAATACCTATTGGCCATAAAGCGTGAGACGGCTATATCCTAGCAACATCGAGGTCTAGATCAGCTGTGTCTCATTTCTCGAAAAAAACAGACATTAAATGTGTAGTAAAAAAAAAACATCGTGGGCCAAAGAATCCTGATCTATTGAAATCTTTTTTTAATATAATATAAATGCCACACCCAACAATTGTACGGTTGAATGGGTAGGGTGTGGGGGAACTGTATGCAATGCCTTCCATGCCGTAAGTACTGGGTATCTTTATTATAGCAAAACGTGCTGTGTAGAATGAAAATTGAGGAAAACTAATAAATTTCTTTTTTTCTAAGACTTCGGGCGATCGTAAAGATTAGATTTGGATCAGAATTTAATTTATTTAAGTTATTTAAACTATGACGCAAGCATAAAAACTAAAGCTCGCTAAAAGTTTAAAAAAAAAAAAAAAAAAAAACGCGAGTTTTGAAATTTTTCATTAAATTTAAGTGCAAACGGAAACGGAAGATGTTAAACGATTTTAATTATTTTATACCATTTTTTAAGTTTATTATAATAGTCAATTTTTCTGCGCTGAAACATTTAGAAAAAAATATTTCCTTGATATAGCCTAATATCTAAATTATCCATTATAATTTTCCTTTTTGAGACAGGGTAACGTTATACATTACTGATGTTTGTTTTAATTATTGATTCAGCCTTTTGATGAATTTCGATTGAAATAAATTTAAATGGCTTCGTACGCTTTTTATAACTTAATCCACAGGGTACAAATAAAAGGAGTTATTATGACATGTACACTGGTTACAAAAAAATTAAGTTTAAAACAGAAAAATTTGATTAAGTGGCCCGATATAAGAAAATTTTAAAAATTTATGTTATATACGTGAAAATCAATCAAGGATCAAAATATAATATACACTGAAGTGACAAAAGTCATGGGATAGCAATATGCAAATTTTCAGATGGCAGTAGCATCGCGTAGAACAGGTATAAATGTGCAGTGCTTTCATTTCTGTTCAAGTTATTCATGTGAAGAGGTTTTGACGTGATGATGACCGCACGACGGGAAGTAACAGACTTTGAACGCGGAATGTTAGTTGGAGCTAGACGCATGGGTCATGCCATTTCGGAAATCGTTAGAGAATTCAACATTCCCAGATCCACTGTGTCAAGAGTGTGCCGAGAGTATGAAATTTCAGGCATAACATCCCACCATGGACAGCGCAGTGGTCGACCGCCTGCACTTAACGACCGAGACCGGCGACGTCTGCAAAGAGTCGTAAATTCTAACAGACAAGCAACACTGCGTCAAATAACCGCAGAGATCAATGTGGGACGTACAAGGGACTTGTCTGTTAGAACTGTGCGGAGAAATTTGGCCTTCTTGGGCTATTCCAGCAGAAGACCGACTCGAGTGCCTTTACTGACAGAACGACATCGCTTGCAGCGACTCTCGTGGGCACGTGAGCATATCGGTTGGTCCCTAGATGAATGGAAAACCGTGGCCTGGTCCGATGAGTCACGATTTCAGTTGGTAAGAGCTGATGATGGGGTTCGAGTGTGGAGCAGACCCCACGAAGCCATGGACCCAAACTGTCAGCAAGGCACTGTTCAAGCTGGTGGTGGCTCCGTAATGGTGTGGGCTGTTTTTCATGGCATGGACTTGGTCCTCTGGTGCGACTGGACCGAACATTGACTGGAAATGCTTATGTTCAGCTACTTGGAGATCACTTGCAGCCATTCATGGACTTCATGTACCCAAACAACGATGGGATTTTTATGGATGACAATGCGCCATGTCACTGGGCCACAACTGTTCGCGATTGGTTTGAAGAACATTCTGGACAATTCCAACGAATGATCTGGCCACCTAGATCGCCCGACATGAATCCCATCGAGCATTTATGGGACATCATCGAGAGGTCTGTTCGTGCCCAAAATCCTGCACCATCAAAGCTTTCACAATTACGGACGTCTATCGAGACAGCATGGATCAATATTCTTGCAGAAGACTTCCAACTACTTGTTGAGTCCATACCACGTCGAGTTGCAGCACTTCGCTGGGCGAAAGGAGGGCCGACACGACATTAAGAGGTATCCCATAACTTTTGTCACTTCAGTGTAAATGAGATCAATGGCCCAAACATTCAGGTCTGAAATATCAATTTACTATTTATTTATTTTTAAAATTAAATTTCTGTTGTTGTGTTTAATCTTCAATGCCCTACAGTGAGTCATCCCATAAGTAGTCCACTATTTAACGGAGGGGAAGGGGCTCCTTATGGGATGGAGCATTCGTAGGTAGAAATCTGACTTGTCACTGTATCGCTGATAAGGAGGGCGCCACCTTACGGGAGAACTTTTAGAGGGAACTACATTTATGTATCGTATGGGAGAAAACCCGGTAAACTACCACCAGGTGATCCAACTAACGAGACAAGATGCTGAACATCACAAACACCTTCGAGACTCCTCGTTTTTTGAAGCTGTCTACAACAAAGCAGCCAGCTGATTGAACCTCAGATTTTATAATCAACGAGGGCGTACGATACCACTGAGTCATGAGTCAGGGATTGATTTTTCTCAATAATACTAGTGATTATTTTAATTTTTACTTAAAATATATTTTACAACCAATTTTTTTGGTAATAAAATGTTAGAGAACATTTGAGAAACATTTAACTTAAGAAAATATTTCATAAAATATAAAAAAAAATTCCTCGAAAAAAATATAAATAATTCCACATTTACAAAAAATATTTATTCTGTTTTTAAAATTATAAACTTTTGTTGTTTTGATATATATTTTTTCCATTAAAATAAAACTCGGGGTTGCATCTCTATCTTTAGGAATTTAAAATTTTTATATGCATGATTAATTTCGCAGGAGAGCTTTTGCACAAATAAAGATGAATAAAGCGTTAAAACTTCGGAACTTTTTATCACAGAATCATTTACTGGCAGAAAAATATTCAAGTTTCCAGCCTTAGCTTATTAGGGTGAGATAAAATTGAGCTAGTTTCTAAAAAAATGCATTCGTGGCATATTTTATTGAAATAAAATAAAATACTGCTTTGTACTTCGTCTTTATCGGTTTTTAGCTGGTCTATGCTCATAGAGAAATATCTATATAAAAAGTTGAGTAATTGATTTTCCAATAAGTCCTGTGGAAAGAAAATATTAAAATACCTCTCTTCTTGTTCCGTAAGACATTGTGGAGGTATGACACGTTTTTATAGGACAGTAAAGGCGAACAGAAATACATAAAAGTTATGACCAATCGTAACTATTTCTGTATGTGATACAGAAACCCAGTCATCTGTTAACTTTTATCAAAGTCCTCAACAAAGAAAATTTACTAATACTGCTGTCATTTACCTTCAGCCGATATCAACAAAGATTACATTTTACAGGTTATTGGTAGTTCTTTAAGTATTAAAAATAGTATTTTCAGAAAACTTGCATGTTAATAATAATAAGATGAACTATTTGAGTGATTAATTTTACTTTTTGCAATTAAAATCATTCTGTTCACTTCTAATAACTACTGAATGAAGTGTTATTTTAAGTTATTTATTATATTAAATTTTTGTAATTCTAATAACTGCATCTAAATGTTAGATTACCTATTTGGCAAATTTGTCAGAAACAGTCTTGCCAATCTTGTCAGAAATAGTCTTGCTATTGCAAATTTGCAAATTGTAGAAGTCCATTCCATCAGTGCGGAATGGGTCTAACCAATCCTATCACTGGAAGTCGAAGGAGAATATCTAGTCACTGTAGACTTCCAAAGCAATCAATCCTTATCAAATGGTATCTCATTTCCATGGAAAATGAAAAAAAAATAAAGTAAATAAAATAAAAGCTGCAATCATTGGGCTGAAATTCTATCCAACCACGCCCTACGCCAACCCTTCTTAATCAGCACTAACTGAGTAACACCACAGACGATCGAATGGCGGGAGTTTTTGCTGTGATCGATTGGAATTGATGTGTTTCTTATTCTAAGGAAGGTTAACAGTGTTAACGCGTCCCCAGTTAAGTGAGTCGAACGTAAACGGAAATAGAAACGGAAATAGACTCAAAAAAACAAAACAAAATGGGCAGTAGTTTGAGGAGGCCGAAATGGAACAACCCAGTTCCTGGGAAAGCATAATTTGGCTGTTGAGGGAAATCTCTGAAGAGGCAAATAAATTAATTGCTTTCATCTCCATTGTTTTTTGATCTTCCGTTCGGAACCGGTTGTGGTCTATTGGGTGATTAAATGCTGTGTAATCATGTTATACTTTATATCAGTACAAATATGTGGAACCCCCTTAGTAACTGTGAGAAAAAAAAAGGAGAGATAAAAGTTTGGTAAATTATTATGGTCTTCTACACCTCTATTCTAACTACACCTCATTAATACCATTTTTATTTAAATTTCTTTTTATGTATAAACAAGATTTCTATCTCCTCGAATCGCTTCAGAGAAGTATGTCACAGTATGTCTGCAAATCAGAGAAGTTAGTATGTCTAAAATCAGATAAGTATGTCTCAGTATGTCTGAAATAAGAGAGAGGTATGTTTAATGCCGGGTGTAAAAATTATATTGAGCATGATATTCATTGCGTTGTCAAGAATGTGCAAGTAACGAAGAAAACTGGAGATTTGTAAAATATGGGTAATTATTCTATGTATTTCAGAACTTAAAATAATTAAAATGATGTAAATCCACCCTGCATATTTACAATGCCCACGAAGAACTATTGGTTTCATTTCTTCCTTGCATTGGATGAGATTCCTGAATATGGCATAGTTAAAAAAGAATGAGAAAAAAATGGTTTGTAGATGAGCTAAAATTGGTAGTTGAATTAAAAAAATGTCAGTGAATGCACAATAAAATTTATTTAATAGAAACTACGTAGATGATTTCTTAGTTAAGAAACGCAGACGAGAGCTTAGTCATTAGAACCTTGTGAATGCATTACAAATTTGTTGATAGTTCTAAAATTCGTGGATGATGTTCTTGTAATAGGATGACTGAATTCTGTTTCAAGGACTAGCTGTAAGGAAAAATAGAGAAATAAAAGTTTGCTAAATTATTATGGTCTCTTCTACTTCTACTATTACATTATACAAATTACTTTTTATGTACAAACAAGACTTTTATCTCTACAAATGGCTTCAGAGAAGTATGCTTAATACCATGTGTAAAAAGAATATTGATATCCATGGCGTTGCAAAAATATGAAATTAACAAATAAAATTGAAATTTGTAAAATATGGGTAATTATCCTATGTGTTTCAGCACTTAAGCGATTTAAAGTGTGTAAAATCTTCACGTACACATCTTTACAAAATTCACGAAAAACTTTTTACTTTTTTCCTTGCATTGGATGAAATTCGTAAAAGTGGCGTGCAACTAAAAAAGCACGGCGTAGTTAATAAAAATACGCGAAAAAAAATATTCCTTTTTTGTAGATGAACTAAAATTGATAGTAGTACAAACTAAAATATCAGTGAATGCAGATTAGAAAATAACTATGTAGATGACTTCTTAGTTAAGAACAGCAGATCAGAGCTTATTTATCAAAACCTTGTGATTACAATTTTGTTGATTCTTCTGAAATTCGTTGATGATATTCTCGTAATATGATGACTGAATTTTGTCTTAGGGTTGTGGTTATTGAAATTTATTTATTACTGTGACTATGAGTTTGGGTGATGTTCTCCTAATGTACTGGCTAATTTCTGTATCAGGGATTTGCTAAAATTAGTAAACAATGACATATTACTTTTGGGTTATCGGTGTGGACTGTTACTTTTTTATTTTAATTATTAACATTGGGGCCTGAATGGCCAAGTGTCTAAACGCTCTGGCGCTCGGTGCCACAGGTTTCGGGTTCGAGTCCCGGTGGTGCCATGGATGTTTGCAGTGGTTCGGAATCCACTTTAAGCCGTAGGTCCCGGTCTACTATGACTGTAAGAGCGGCACGGAGCCAAATTTAGACTTCTAACTATGGGTGCTCCATCAGAACAGAAACTCCTGAATAAACTAAGAATGTTCTGTTGGTAATGCTTGTCGATGAAAGAGAGCATATTCAAGAGCACGGTTACAGAAGGATCTTAAAAACAAGACACACCGTCCCAAAAAAGAACACTGCTAGAGAATTTCGTTCCACCAAAGGTAAACTTTCAATATTCTGATTACTATGAAATTACGAATGGGAATGTTTGTATGGTTTATTCTCCCTCAATGTTGTGGGACCTAAGTAAAGATGATATTAAATTACTCATCAATTTTGACATTACACTCATCAGAGAAATATATCCTAGAAATTACATACCAGAATGTGGAGACGTGTGTGCCTAAACTTGTGACTGCCTAAAATAAAGTATTTGGCCATGAAGCGAGAGATGCCAATTGCCTAGCAACATTGAGGTCTAGATAGGTTGTGCCTTATATCTCGGAAAAAACAGACATTAAATGTGTTAGTAAAAAACACAGTGGGTCAAAGAATCCTGATCTATAGAAATATTTTTTTAATATAATATAAATGCCACACCCAACAATTGTACGGTTGGTTGGCTAGGGTGGGGTGGAACTCATGCGCAACCACTTACATGTCATAAGCTCTGGGTCTCTTTGTTCTAGCAACAGGAGTGATGTAGAATGAAAATTGCAAAAGCTAATACATTTCTTTTTTTTTCTAAGTCGTTGAGCGAACGTAAAAAATTAGAGTATTGATCAAAATTTTATTTATTTAAGTTATTTAAACTATGAAACAAGCATAAAAACTAAAGCTGGCTAAAAGCTACAATTACAAAAGCACGTGTTTTGTAATTTTTTTTTTATAAATTAAAGTAGGATGCGCAACATAAGATGTTAAACTATCTTTTTATATCCTTTTATTCTTATTCCAATAGTCAATTTTTCTGCATTAAAACGTTGCAATTTTCTTTTTTTTGATAGAGCCTAATATCTAACATTGTAATTTTCACTTTTGAAATAGGGTAACGTTATACATGGATATTTATTTTAATTATAGATTCAACCTTTTGATGAATTTTGATTGACATTTACAGGGCTTCGTTCACCTGTTATAATTTAATCCACAGGATAAAAATAAAAGGAGTTATTATGACATTTACATTGGTTACTAGAAATTAAGTTTAAATCAGAAAAATTTGATTACGCTGTCAATTATAAGTAATTTTTATTTATTTATGTTATATAAGTAAAAATTAATTATGAATCAAAATATAATATCCAAATTGGTGTAACTGCATGTGTTTGAAATAGGATTTAAAAACTGTTGCAATTTCCGCTAAGAGAAACTGCTTACTGATATTTAAATATAATGTTTTAGACATGAGTATTCAGCTCATTTTTCTGAAGAATTAAGACGGCAAGTCATTGGGCGAATTGAAGTGGGCCAGAGTTTATCATATATAGCAAGATGAATGATTATATACCCTTCGGTTGGTGTAGCGGTACAGAATCGCTACACCAACCGAACTGGAGATCTCTTCAGAAGCAACTGAAACACTCATATCCGAATCAATTATGTCATAATTAACGAAAGTGGGTCATATGAAATAGTGTGTCCAACATTGCATCAACTGCTTACACCAAGTAAATGTAATAAATTCTTAATTGGGAATGAACACATGTCAATTGTAATGCAAGTGAATGAAAGTCTGTACTCTTTACTAATTGAAAAATTGTTGGTCTACAGATTTATTTACTCACTGTAGACTAACCTTTATAATTTTATAATGGTTAGTCTACAATGTTAATAAAGATTTCTTTTAAAGGAGTTATATATATGAAAAGGGCATAGTGAGTGGATCTCATGAATGGGTATGGGCAAGAATCTGTTTGAATGGACACACTAACCTGCATTGCCTCAGAATTCCTTCATTTGCATAGATACAATTTGCATCAAAACGGTCATCTTTATTCAGGAGTATCTGGAGTCTCTTTTATTATACAAGACAAACGTTAGATTATACGGCTGGTAGATAATTATTTTTATGAGAAATGTATTGTGTATATGAGTGGGCCATCACGTTCTCAGGTTGTACCCGAATGAGCATGTTTGAGATCTCTAGAAAGACATATAGCTTAACTCAACCTGCCCCCAGAAACCTACAGTATCTTCGAACTATATTGACACATCAATGGAATTTTTAGTCAAAATCTTAATTTTTCTTAATCATAAATTTATTTTTATTTGTAATCAGTTTGTATCTGAGTAACTATCATTTTGAGTATGGAATACGATTGTATAACTTTTAGAAGTGATTATACTCTCTATATTGTGATCATACAGTGATCTTAGATATTGTGTTTTTAAATTACGTAAAATCAGTGTAAATATTTTCAAACCAGAAACGACTCTACAGTTTTTTTTTTTCTACCTAAATTCTGAAACACTGTTTTTATTTAGCTTTTGAAAAATTTCAATTCATTTCAATGAATACGCAAATGAAGACACACATCTTCATAAACATATTTTTTTTATGTTTTTTTCCCTGAATTTTTTAAGACCAATTGAATTATAGATACAGTCATATTTCAGTGAGATATATATAACTCAGATTTGAAACATTTGTCAAAATCGTACCTGTCTCAAACAGCTCTGCAATTAAAAAAACAAATAAATTCTTGCTAATTAATCAAAAATATTTTTCCTCTTTGAGACATAAAAAGATACCGGATTTTCTTCATCGCGTTCAAAGGTGCTGAATCTACTTTTATCTAACATGACAGATTTAGTAATTAGTTTTCCTTAGAATTTAATCTTATATTCCTTTTTAACTTTTAAAAACATTTATTTTTTTATTATTCGATGTAAATTTCCAGGAACCGTGTCATTTTTAATTAGTGTTTTTGTCTTTCACCATGTTTTGTCGGAATAAGAACTAAAGATTCAGGCTCATTTTTTTCTGTATGAATTTAAAGGCTTATATTTTCTCACTTCATATTATTACTACCACAAAAAGATACACTTTTATTTTTATGAAAAACAATACATAAAACTCTGCAGAGCGTAAGATTAGCAATTTAAAATTTGTATTTTTAGATATGAAAAAATGAATAAGATCCTCCCAAAAATTATAATGATAAATTTATAGATTACCTACGTATTTTTCTAGATTTGACTGCTGTCTTTAATGAACTAAATATTATTCCTTTAACATATTTTGAATTTTTTATGGCAGTTGTTTTCTTTTAAATATGATATTATTCAAATGATATCAAAATTGATACATCATATTTCAGAAATTCCATATGAATCTTTAGTATTTAATGCGATACCATTATTACAAATAATCTTGCAGTTTCATGATATATATTTTGAAAAACATACTAGTTACTAATTACTTGAAATTTTAAGAACAATGAGAAATCCTTCTTTCTAGAAAATTCTTTTTTTTTCACTACCACTTGTATTACCAGAAGCTATTTCCTCTTGGTAAAACTGAACTACAGCAGATTCAACGTCGTACAGGACGTGACACTACAAGACACTATATACCTGGGAAAAGGAATAATGGCTTAATTAAGGACAGGCAGGAATATCAAAAGGCATGTTGTATTAAAACTCCACAAAACTTTCTTATTATCGACACGAACTGTGTCACAAATTCCCACAAATCTTCATTTTAAAAGCAATGGCTATAGTACATACCACTTGTGGTAATTTAATCAATGTCTTTTCAAAACTAGTAAGGCAAATATAACTATAAATGAGATCAATTGTCCCAATAATTCAGCTCTGAAATATCAATTTTATTTATTTTTAAAAATTGAATTTCTGTTCTTGTGTCTAATCCTCAGTGTCCTGCAGTGCTTGACGGACAACCTATGAGTAATCTACCTGTAGAAGGTGGGAAAGGGGGCAGCTTCTGTTGTGATGGAGCACCCGTAGGTAGAAGTCTGATTTGGCTCCTAGTCCCTGAAGAAAGAGGGCAGTGACTTCCGGGAGGACTTTTAGGAGAACTATCAGAATCCACTTTAAACCATAGGCCCTGGTTTAATATGACTGTTGGTTTAGGGCGGCCAACACTACATAGTAAAAAGAAAACATCTGTATTAGAATTGTCAGTAGGCAGACGGCCATGGTCCAACATGGATTGTAGTGCTGGGGAGTTGGTTAGCTATTTCAAATTAAAAATATCTTATTTATCTTATTAACTAAATAGAATCTTTAAATTTGTCAGTTATTATGTTTGTGACATCAGTAAATAGATTTTAGTTTCTAAATGCGTGATATTGGTTATATTATTCTGTTATTGATATTGTTAATTTTGTTAACTAATTAAATAAATAAGCATATTGGTAAAAACCGATTTACATTAATATATGACAATAGACTGAAATAGTTAATAACTGAAAATGTTAAACATTAAGGGTAGATATAAAAATAGAAATATACAAATAATCATAATCAATTCGGAAACACTTCCAACATTCAATTCGACTAACGAAACGAGATGCCGAACATTGAAGACTCCTCGCTTTTTGAAACAATGTTTACAACAACGCCACCAGTGGACGGAAATTCAGCCCTAAAGCTCACTGGGACAAGCGAACGTTGCTATGGGCAAATCCAAAGAGTCAGGCATTGATTGTTCTTTATTTTTTTTTCAAAATATATTTTACCCATCAATTTTTTGGAGAATAAAATGTTAGTCAACATTTGAGAAACATTTAACTTAAGAAAATATTTCAAGAAATATAAAAATATTTTCTCGACAAGAGTAAAAGAATTCCACAAATTAAAAAAAAAAAAACGTATTTATTCTGGCTTTTAAAATTATAAACTTTTGGTTTGATATATCTTTTCCATTAAAAATAAAACTCTGCGTTACTTCTTTAACCTTTAGAAATTTAAAATTTCAAAGTTTTTATATGCATGATTAATTTCACAGGAAAGCTTTTGCACAAATAAAGATGAATAAAGCGATAAAAACTTTGGAACTTTTTATCACTGAATCGTTTACTGACAGAAAAATTTCAAGTTTCCAGCCTTAGCTTATTACGGTAAGATAAAACTGAGCTAGTTTCTGAAAAAATGCCTTCGTGGCATATTTTATTGAATTAAAATAAAATACTACTTTTTGTACTTCGTCTTTATCTGATTTTAGCTGGTTTATGCTCTATAGAAATATCTATATAAAAAGTTGAGTAAATTGATTTTCCAATAAGTCCTGTGAAAAAAAAAAAAGAAAATATTAAAAATACCTCTCTTCTTGTTCCATAAGACATTGTGGAGGTATGACACGTTTTATAGGGCAGTAAAGGCGAACAGAAATACATAAAAGTTATGACCAATCGTAACTATTTCTGTATGTGATACAGAAACCCAGTCATCCGTTAATTTTTATCAAAGTACTCAACAAAGAAAAATTTTCTAATACTGCTATCATTTACCTTCAGCCAATATCAACAAAGATTACATTTTACAGCTTCCTGTTAGTTCTTTCATCATTCTTTCATTCTTTATCTAATTAAATTCTATTTTTAATACTTATTTTCAGAAAACTTACATGTTAATAATAATAAGATGAAACATTTGTGTAATCAGATTACTTTATTATAATTAAAATTACTGTGCTCACAGCTAATAACTCTGAATGAAGTGTTAGTTTAAGCTATTTATATTAAAATTAAATTTTCCCTTTAATAACAAAATTTTCACTGAAAGAGTATCTAATCATTTTGACACCATTCTTATCCATCTTGCATTTCTATGAATTCATATATATATATATATATCTGTGTGTGTGTGTGTGTTTATAGTATAAGAATTTTACTATGAAGCTATCTGTATGAACTTAAACAAACAATGCTTTTTTCAAAAATACTTTCAATTTACATTATATTAAAAGTGTTATAAAAGAAAAAAATTGTCATTTCCTAACAATTGGGTGATAAATAATTTTCATTTTTTTAAATCTGGCGCCTCTCTTGGTAATTTGAAAAAATCTAAAAAAAAACTAAAATTAATTAATTAGTATTTACTGAATTTGTTAAACATTTTTTTTTCAAGTTCAGTGGATGAACAAAAATTTATCAATTAAAAAAAGGGGAAGTGTGAGTTAATAGAAGTAAAAAAAAGGAAATCGACCTGTAAACAAATTAAGTCCAAATTCAAGGCTAATATTTCAAATCAAGATTAATTCAGCATTTTAAAGTAGACATTTTCCAATATTTCTGTGTGTGTTTGTTTCATGAAAAATCTAAAATATGCCCAATATTTTGTCCCTGTACCTTGAAGCCAATTATTATAGTAGCAATAGTTTAATAAACAGCAATAACAATAATGAATTTCCCTTCATAGTAACAAATTTATTTTCAGAATCTAGTAGCAATAGCAAATTTTTACAAAACTAATTACATTACTTAAAAAGAAATTGAAAAAAAAATTTAGAATTAAATTAGCAATTAATCACCATAGGAAACTAAAGATAAAAATCACAATAATCCATTAAAACACTAAGTAGATTTAAGCACCAGAATGTAAAATATTTCTAAATATATTATACAAAATACCTAATACAAGATTGCAACTGAATCATTTATAACAAAGGAGTTTCAACTTATTTCCAAACTGAATAGCTAGATAAACAATTATTATTATATCTTTTAAAAATGCTTTTCTTTACAAAGTCAAACTAAAAAAACCAGTAACTAAATAAAATACTTAAACTCTTACAAAGTAACAATACTTATTATCTTTACAAATAACAATCAGGAGAAGTTGTCTAATTGTCGTATTACTATGACAAAAGGAAACTTTAGACACTGCTGGAAAGAAAAAAAATGCATCTAAATGCTAGATTGCCTATTTGGCAAATTTGTCAGAAACAGTCTTGACAAACTGCGATTGCAATTTGCAAATTTAGAAGTCCATTCCATCAGCACGGAATGGGTCTGCCCAATCCTATCACTGGAAATCGAATGAGAATATCTAGTCACTGTAGACTTCAAAGCAATCAATCCTATCAAATGGTATCTCATTTCCCGGGGAAAAAAAATTCATGAAATAAAATAAAGCTGCAATCATTTGGCTGAAATTCTATCCACCACGCCCTACGCCAGCCCTTCTTAATCAGCACTAACCGAGTAACACCACGGACAATCGAATGGCGGGAGTTTTCTGTTGTGATCGATTGGAATTGATGTGCTTCTTGTTCTAAGGAAGGTTAATAGTGTTAATGCGTCCACAGTTAAAGTGAGTCGAACGTAAACGGAAATAGAACCTCGACCCCCAAAAAAGGAAATGGGCAACAGTTGAGGAGAATCTGAAATGGAACGACTCAGTTCTTGGGAAAGCATAATTTGGCTGTTGAGGGAATCTGCGAAGGCTCAATTAAATTAATTGCTTTCATCTCCATTGTTTCTTGATCTTCCGTTCGGAACCGGTTGTGGTTTATTGGGTCATTAACCGCTGTATAATCATGTTATACTTTGTATCAGTACAAAAATGTGGAGCCCCTTAGTAACTAATAGTAAGAAAAGAAAGAGAGAAATAAAAGTTTGCTAAATTATTGTGGTATCATCTAACTGCACATCATTACTATAATTTCCTTTCAATTTCTTTTTATTTTATTTTTCTTTTTTTTTTTTATTTCTTCTACCTTTGCAATTGCTACGAAGACATATGTCTCAGTCTGTCTGAAATCAGAAAAAGTGCGTCTCAGTATGTCTGAAATCAGAAGTATGTTTAATGTCATGTGTAAAAAAGGCATTGAACATGATATTCATGGCGTAACCAAAAATGTGTAAGTAACAAATAAATTAATTATCCTATGTGTTTTAGAACTTCAAATATTTAAAATGATATAAACCCATCATTCATCTTTATAAAACTCAGGAAAGAACTTTTAATTTATTTGATTTTTGGATGAGATTCGTGAAAGGGGCGTGCAACTAAAAACGGTATGTGCGTAGTTAATAAAAAAAGTACGAGAAAAAATAAGTTTTGTAGCTGAACTAAAATTAGTAGTTGAATAAACTAAAATATCAGTGAATGCAGATTAGAATTTAACTATGTAGATGACTTCTTAGTAAAGAACGACAGATGATAACTTAATTATTAGAACCATGTTAATACAGTACAATTTAGTTGATTGTTCTAAAATGCGTTGATAATATTTTTGTAATATGATGGGCTGAATTATGCTTCAGGGATTGGCTGTGGTTATTGAAATTTATTTATTATTGTGATTATTGAACTTGGATGTTGTTTTCATGATATATTGGCTAATTTCTGCTTCAGGTTTTTGCTACCATTATTAAACAATGACATATTATTTTTATTGACTTTTACTGTTATTTTTGAATTACAGTCATTAACATTTGTTTCTTGAATTTAGAAACATTAAGGACTGTTAAGTAATTGTACATCCAATCACTAATGATATATTCTCAACATTGTTTAGGATTTGTGGCATTCTAAAATGTTTATTGACATGGTTTTTGGTAATCATTACTTTCAGAGAAAAAGAGTGTGTTTATACATGATAAATTGAAAATCAGGAAAGATATTTATTTTTTTATATTTATAATTAATATAACCTTAGAACATTATAAGGAATTTCAATGCAAAAAAAAATCTGATCTGTGAATTTCATGATTTTTATAAAATTTATCTATATGCATTTGTTCCAAGTGCATTTTAAAAACCTTTCATACTATATATTATAAATTAATATTCCATTACAAAAGAAGAAAAAACCTTGAATTAAATTACGCACAGAAAAAAATTAAAAATTGTATTTTGAACATAATAATTTTATTTATTCAACATATCATTGTTTCCAACATATCATTATTTCCTAAATGAATAATTTTAATAAATAAATCCATCTAGAATTACAATACATATTACCTTAATAATTAGCTTATCTCATTTTATATTTTTAAATAAAAATAATTATTTCGCAGTTAAAATGAATGTGTTTTTACAATATAAAATTAGTTTCCATATTGTATATTAAATTGTATATGAAATAACAGACATTTATCAGCACAATTTAAATTTCATTTTTAGGCCAATTTTTTTAAGTTTGTAAATTTCATTTTTTAATTTTTGTAAAATACATCTAATCTTTTATGTTAAAAAATAAATCAACTGTACCAACTTTAATTACAATTTCAAGAATAAAATTATCTAATTCCTACAATTTGTTAAAAAATAAGATGATCTAATTTTAATTAATTTTTTAACATATGAGTAACTTAGGAATCCCTTCAATGAATTAACTTGAGAAGACAAAAGCTGTTTTAAAATCATCGAAAATCATTTTAAAGGACCGATACCATGAAAATAGTTAAATGGTCATAAAAGTTTTAAATTACTTTTTTTCAAGAAAATAAAAACTGTGCAACAAAATTAATGCTGAAGTCAGTCACGCACTTAAGGACAAGCTGGGAAATATTTTGATTCTATTTTTGTCAGATTCCAGCAGAGATCTCTCTGGAGCATAAAAGCAATTGTGGTCGTTTGTTTTTTTTGCAGACAGACATAAAAACAATTTAACGTTGAGGATAGATTTTGCGCGGCAATATCACGTTCTCATTTATCTACTTGGGTGTCTAAAAGGGCCCTAATTCAAAAGAAAAAAAAAAAGTAATGCAATTTTTTTTGCATTGTGTTTTTATTTAAATTTCCTACCGACTTTGCCATAATTCATGTTTTAAAAAAAATTTAAAAATCTGTCCATCTTTCTGTAAATTCACTGAAATTATTCGCTTCATTGAAAATCAATGATACAAAAAGCAGGTGTAAAATAAGTTTTATTAACTGTTAAATTCGATATAATGCTTATAATTATATATTTACAGAAAAGAACCCTAATGGCTGAGTGGCTAGCACTCTGCCGATCGGTACAAAGTCTTCTTCTTCGAATCCTGACGGTGCCATGGATATTTGTATTAGTTCGGATTCCGCTTAAACTGTAGGTCTCGGTCTAATATGATCGTAGAACAATGTGGGTGTAGTGTTACTCGCTTCCGTAGCATATCTTCCAGCTACACGTGCCCCTGGGTTGTGCTAATTAAGTAACAGCGTGCAGCTCCTTTCCTATGGCATTAAGATTAACATTCTCTGTATTGTCAGCTGCATTAGAACAACATTAACATATATATATACACATACATATTTTATATCGATTTTTCTGAGAAATAATTAATTATATATAGCAGTGAATCGAAATTTAAATACATAGAATATACACTATTTAACTAAATATGGATTTTTAACTACCTGTTCAGGTGTTGAATATTTAGCTATCTTTTAGGTAGGCAGTATTCTACGAGTATCTATACATATTTAAGTGCCCCATGTTTTTGTGTCCAAAGATAAAATAAAGCTGCAGATTTTGCCCTTAATCAAGACACGTCACACTTCATGGATTTTTTTTAGATAATGTTGTCGAGTAAGTGAGATAAAAGCAACAAAAAACAAACATCCATTCATGTTAAATCTGTCTGATGCATGTCTCAAATTGTACTAAATTGCCCAGCAGTTCTGTTGTCACAGTTGCTTTATCATTGTTTGTGCTTATGCCTTAAGGAGTGAGTACTTGAATAGATTTTTTTACTTTGTATAGATTGCAAATATTTATTACTTTTATTACTTTTTTATGAATTTGTAATTGGGGATTTTTAACAATGTCTATATACTTAATAAGTTCTTTCAATGGTCGTTGCTTTAGAATTTTAAAGACTTATTACTATAATTGTGGTACTATTTATTGTTAGCAGCTATTAACGTTTATTAATTTTTCTATTTTTGGTTTATAATTTTAAAAAATAATTAAAAAAGGCTTAAAAAATATTATTCTTATTTGTCAAGTAAAACACACTTAACATCATACATTAAATTAGTCAGTTATGGGCATTATAAATATATAAGAAGCTAAAATCTATCAATTTTATTTTACATTCCATACTTTATATACCATACTTTTACATATATTCTTAAAACAAGTTTTGATAATTCTACTGTCTCACCTCTCTATCTAATTTTGAAAGAAAAAAAATGATATTTTGGTACCTCTAAATTTCGGAAGTACATATAGTTGTAATTTGTTATATAGTTGTATTTATAATTCATTGTACAATAATTTATTAAAAAATTTTTTTATAGTATCTGCACATTTAATAGATATATAGGTAAAATTTTGGCATCAAAATATTCAAAATTTATTTGAGTTTGAATTTATTCTTGCTAGCTACAAGACTGCACGGAGCTTCAAGAATAACAGAAACGCCCTTTTTCAATAAACTTTGCGGAAGTACTTGACTAAAGTAAAAAAAAAGTGGGGAGTCAAATTCCATATTTATGTCTGCAGGAATTGATGTGGAATGAACCATATATATATATATATATATATATATATATATATATATATATAAATTCACTTAACATATAATTAATAACTATATATAAATTCAACTAACATAAAATTAATAACTATATAAATTCAACTAACGAATCTCTAATTACCTCTTACTTACTACTAACTAATCTGTAACTAAAATAGAGGTACTTCCTCAAAGACTCCATTTCAGGAAAGTGTAAAACCTTCCTTGAAAATACATCCCCAAGGCGTGCATACGAGTTTCTATTCCCATTGTGCAGTGCAGGAGTTTTTGAATTCGTATTCCTAATTATCTGTTTAGTGTGGGCGCTCAAATCAACGCTGTATATCACCCACTCAATAACAACAAATACACAACTACCTTTAAGTTTAATCATAACGAATTTTAATAAATAGTGATCTTAGTAATATTTTAATAATATATTGTTTCCTTCTTAGAATAGAGAATTATTTTTAATTTAATTCCTGATACTTAGAATTCCTTTTAATAATATATTGTTTACATTCAATAACTTTTTTAGATTTTCAGCGTTCATGATATATTTAAACAGTGCAATTTTGAAAATTAATATTGTTAGGGAATGTTTAATATTTATTGATGTAATTTTTCTCATATATTGCGAATCTGTTTCTTTAAAGAGCATCTGTTAATAAGCCTTTAAATAAAAAGCCAATATTCAAGGCAAATTTTAGTTCATGATTATTGCTTCAGGATATTAAGATGTGTCAAATATTTTATAGTAATATTGTTATACATTTGAATCAATGGCAATGTACTGACAATTCAAGATTCTTTCAATATATATATTAATTTTTTTCAACAATTAT
Source organism: Caerostris extrusa (assembly GCA_021605095.1). Classification (NCBI taxonomy): domain Eukaryota; kingdom Metazoa; phylum Arthropoda; class Arachnida; order Araneae; family Araneidae; genus Caerostris; species Caerostris extrusa. The sequence continues at coordinate 23,434 of BPLR01019721.1, read as the reverse complement.
CATAAAGAATATGTTGTCTCTCCAATTTCTTTGTTTTGAAATTCTTATGAATTGGAGATAATTGAATTTGGCCAAAAATATGAATAAATCTTGACAGTATAAAAATATCATCAATTTGAAAAGACGCATTAATTTATATTCCATTTTTAAAAGAGTACTTGAAAAATTAAAACTGTTATTGGGTAAAAGTATGATGCGATACAGAAAATAAAGAACAGCAACGAAATGCTTTTATGAAACGTGCTCGTCAGAATTAAAATTGAAAAAAACAATGTATAATTAATGTGGCTGCTTAATTAAATGAAGTCTTAAGTGAGAAATGTTTTCAAACCACAACATTAAGTGAGGGGAAATTTTAAAAAAGATTATAATTAAATGAAACATAAGCTTTTACTGAGAAAAGGACACATTTTGGGTCTTCCATTAACCAAGAGATAACAGAAAATAAATGAAGAGGTAGAATGCAGTTGGTTTTGGTGGTTTTTTTGCAGTTTTATTTTTATTAATTTATATCAATCAATTTTAATAACATATGAAATAAATTATTCTGATTATTTAAGTTAAAAACGTTCATATTTCAATTATTTTTTTCTTTAACATTAATATGTGACAATTTATATTTAGTTAAATTAATAAATGTAATAATTTATAATTCAATGTTAAAATGCTAAAACTTTAGGTATACTATGTTGATCTTTTGAATTTAACTATATTATTCATTCATAATAATATAAATGATAAATTTCTAACTTATTACATATTTTATTTGTATTGTGTATATTTCTGTTTTATAATTTACATTAAATTTTATATTTCAAATTAATTCTAAGACAGAACAGAACATTTTAATTTTTTCGAAAATTCTTGTTAAGAGAAAGGCCAAAGGGCCTTGCGTTTAAATTCGTGCCGTTTCTTAAATTTTTTGCAGCATATT
>BPLR01019721.1:0-17500 GCA_021605095.1 Caerostris extrusa | reverse complement strand
ATGAAATAGCATGCAAAGATAAAACAATAATTAAATTTAGATATTATTTAATAAAAGTAAGGAAAAAATGTCCATCTGTTATGACCAAATCACAATGGTATTAAATAAGTTTCATAATTTAACCTCATTATTTTAATAATATTTTGATCAATTGTATCAGAGAAATCTGTCTGTTTATATAGCAGGATATTTTTTTGTTTGTATGTGTCTGTTAGAAGCATTTAAATACATCACTTAGAAGTCCATTATTAAGTCCAAATACGCTTTATTATATAAAAACAAAATCATAAGAACTATTACTTTTGCCCTTACTCATTCCAAAATAACAAGATAATTTTAAATTCGACTTGCATGACAGGGTCCAAATTCAGATATCTAAAATTTTATAAGAATATGGAAACCACGTATGATTTCTATACCTCGAAAAGCATTGTAACTTTTATTATTGGTAGTAGATATAATGCTTCGTCATCAGGGTCTAAATAGATATAAAATAAAGCAAAAATAAGAAAAATTTAAGAAGGTTAGGTTAGCACATACGAGATTTCTAATATCCCAGTTTACAAAAAAGTTTTACTGAATAAATAGTCTTTCTTCACTTAAATATTTTCTTTTATTAAACTAGAACCGGATCGTGTTTCATATTTGAAATTTGTATTAAAAATCTGAAAATATAATAAAAACAATATTATTCTTTTACCACTTTTGAAGTAAAATTGACAAAGAATGAAGAAAAGCAGATACGCCAGACCAAGATTCCTTGATTGAACGGTGCATTGCAATCCAAATATCACAGAAATTGTTTCCAAATACAAACATAAGACTCGACTACAACACAAAAATAAAAATTATTGATAGACCCGCGAATGCCAGCTTGCAGGTACGTGAGTGGAAACTGAATTCTTATCAACTTATAGAGTGTCTCAAGTAGAATAAGATTATCATTTACTGTGTACGCAAAAATACTACATTGGGATTTTTTCTTTTGATAAAAACTCATAAAAACCCTATATACTGAAGCATCAACTCATAATTTTTTATAGATGTGAATATTTGAATGGCAATTTTTTTATTTTTAAGTATTTACATCTATTGAATACAAAATATATTTTTAGGGGCGGGATATTTTAAATGTATAGAAAGAGGAATTACAATGAAGATAAATGAAAAAGGATTTCCTGGACAGCTTGATGTCACCCCTGTTTTTTGTATATATATTTATTTTTGAAATCTGCTTCTGAATGTTTTGAAGTCCACCCTTTAATGTTTGTGTATGTCTAATTTTATTGATGCAGGTAACTCACTGAAATAAATTCATTTTTTCTGTGATGTACTAAAAATAAAGGGGGACTAAGCAAAAATTGATTAAGATGGTATTATGCACAAAACTGAAATGGATTTATTTATCCGAAGTGCAGATAAACTGCATTAGGATGATTAAAATCATTAGACATAAACAAGCATGAAAGACAGAATGCTAAAAATTGTACAGGCATACTGTGAAAAGAAAAATATTTATCCACAACATAAAATGGAAAAGCGCAAGTTCTCCCGAAAATCTGAAGAAAAATATTAGAAATTAATAAATTATAAGACAGAGATAACTTTATAAAGATATACGTACCGGTTGGACATGATAAACCCTGTTATTATTGCTCATTAGCTTGCTGAATTCAAAACAAGACGAATCTAATGACTTATTCCTACTCGTTAGACATAAACAAACATGAAAGGCAGAATGGCAAAATATGTAGAGGCATATTGAAAAAAAAAAAAAATATGCAACTACCACATATACAAAAATGGTAGATAACAAGTTCTCTAGAAAATATGACTCTAATGACATATTCAATAACATGTTAAAGACATGTTAACTCCTTTTAAGAAAACACTTTTCGCTTAAAGAAAGTAAGAAATGGATCTAAAAAATTATCTTAGTGCATCAGGACCAATGGTAGAACTAGAAATGTCACACAACAAAGTGAATTTTATATGATAAGGTCCATTAATCGAATTATTTGGAGACATGCTTTGACAAATGTGAGAATGTATTACCTTTTGTTGGTATATTCACCAAGTAATTAGTCTATATTAAGAAAATCTATCTATATATATATATATATATATATATATATATATATAGATAAAACCATGCTTTTCTAACTAAACATAATGAATGGCATTTTGATAAAAGCTACTGTTTTTTTTTTTTTTTAATACGTGATATAACATTTATTAAAAAATATATACGGATAAGTTCATTTATCCATACAATCACGATTGAATAACATTTATTTCTATTACATATTACGAAGATAAAAGCCACAATTTATAACCAAATATAATAAATTGCATTTTGATAAAAGCCCATGTTTTTATATCTTTTTTTTTTGTTTTGTTTTTTTAATACATGATCTAACATTTATTAAAAAAATCTAAATGGATAAATTAACTTAGTCACGATTGAATAACATTTATTTCTATTACATATTACGAAGATAAAACCACACTTTTCCAACTAAACATGATAAACGACATTTTGATAAAAGCTACTGTTATTTTATTTTTAATATTTTATCTGTTGTTTATTAAAAAAATTCTAAATAAATAAATTAACTTACTCAGTCACGACTGAACAACATTTATTTCTATTACATAATACGAAGATAAAAACAGCACTCTTCTAACCAAAATTCTCCTAACCGAAGTTGATGGAGCATATTGCAGAGAGAATTAAGTCCTTCTTTTTTCGCCAAAGATCTCACAAGCACACCTGTACTGGGAACCGGAAGATATTAAGTATGCAGCGGAGAGGTCGAGTTCACGGAAATTAACTCCCTTCAATCAATAAGCGGAATTAAATGCCATGACAGCATAAAAGTTTTCCAGGATGTCATATTTCTTGAAAATACCTTTCCATAATCATGCCAGACTACTAAGCCATTATGATGTCATTAGGCGTGATGGCTGAGCCACAAGCCCTGGGAAACACATCGCGCCCTTAATGATATTTGAATACCATCATTTTTATCTCGGCTTGCAAAACTTTCCACAACTTTATACCGGCTGTGTTAATGGCAAACTCACGAGAATCGATATTTTGGACTTCATAAAAATTTGCTCGCTGTTTGTTTATATTAGATTCGTAATTTCGTTAAGAGGACATAATTGAATTATTTTAATGTTAATAAAACTTAATTTAGCTTGTCGCTGGTTTCAGCATGGGAGTTAATATGAAATAACATGCAAAGATAAAACAATAATTAAATTCTAGATATTATTTAATAAATGTGAGGAAAAAGGCTCAGTTTTTATAATAAAATCACTATGGTATTAGATAAGTTTCATGTAATTAAGTTTATTATTATGACAATAGGTTTATCACTGTATCATAGAAATCTCGCTGTTTATAAACCCTGATATTTGTTTGTTTGTGTGTATTTTTTAGAATTTTTAAGTATATCACTTAGAAATCCATTATTAAATACAGAGAAGCTTTATTATATCAAACAAAACATAAAAAGTATTACTTTACCCTATATTCATATCAAAATAACAGGATAATTTAAAATTCGACTCTCATGTCAGGGCTCAAATTCAAATGTCCAAATTTTTAAGAAAATGTACGCATATGCCTTCTATACACAAAAAAATCATTGTAATTTTTTTTATTAGTAGTAGTAAATATAACACGTCGTTATCATGATCTAAGTAGATATAAAAGTAAGCAAAAAAATAAGAAACATTTAAGGAGAATAGTAAGTAAAAGAAATTAATTACAAATGTAAATTTATGTATTTAAAAGTAAGCTAATGATTTAAGTATTTCTAATGAAAGAGGATGTATTAAAATATTTATTGAAAATATTATTTTATCATTCTTGGTAGCTAATAAAATCGCTGGTCAACAATTTATGATAAATTTTCTTTAAATTTTATAAAAACTTCCTATACAGTCATTTTTAAACATATTATTCATTTAAAATATGTTTGATTAAAAAAATGCATAAATATTTTTTACTAAGAAGTTAAATTTGATTTGTTTTAACACAATTCTTGCAAAATATTAATTTTGCGATGAAAATTAATTTGTTGTTATAATATTTGATATCGTTGATATAATATTTTAATTCACTAATGAATTTTAAAAATGTAATACATTTTTATACTATATTAAAAATCATTAACAAAAAAACAAGTCTATTCAAATTTTATTATAGTTTCCAGATAAGATCTTATTATAATGGGAAAAAGGCCTTAAATTCTCAAATGATATCTTTGATTGTATTCGTTAAAATTTGCAATGGTTCCAGCAATATAACTCCATCGTAGTGTTAATCTCTTAAAAAAATTGTTTAACATTCTTTGCAAATTCAAAGACACACATATAAAAGTTTGAAATAGAGCTTTGAAAGTAGGAAAAAAAAAATATTTTATTATTTTCTTTTCACAAAACTTGAGAAAGATTCTTAAATTTTCTTTATATTTGTTTAAGATTTTATTAATAAAAATTGTTAATAAAGTAAAACATAAATATTTTGAATTAGCAAGTACAAACATTTTTTTTTTACTTCAAAATATAATATGAAGAAAATGATTGTTTTTTTTTTATTAGTGTTTATGTAATAAAACTAATGAAATTTAAACTAGTATCAGATTAATATAAACTATGATAATCGAAAAACATTTTAAAAGAACGTTATTTCAGAAGAAAATTATTTTTATTATGTTTTTCTATTTTTTTAATTTATTAAAGCACTCTTATGGAGCAATTTAAAAGTAATTTAAGCTGATATTATTAATTAAAATAATAATTTATATCCTGTTGTACTTAGAACAAAAATTTAGTTTTTAGCATAAATTAAAAAAAAAAAGAGTTTATGAAGAAACAAGCAGACAAATTTGTAAAAAATGAAAGACAATTAAATTTATGGAGAAAGAATACTGTTGTTAAAAAGCAAATACTATTGTATGTTATTGAAAGTGTTAGACAAAATTTTCTGAACCAATTTGATATATATATATATATATATTTTTTTTACATTGCTGTTGATGATTTTTTTTTTTTTTTTTATTGTAAATATTTATTGTAAGTTAATGTAAGTTATCCTTTGTAACAATCTAGATTTAAAAGTTATGGTTATAAATCAATTCATTTCCTAAATACATTTACTAACTGGATATTGCGCATAGACATAATTTAGGGTTCGAAAACTATTTCGCTATTAATATAACTGCATGCATATCAAAATGGGAATTCCACTATAACTCCTAATTAGAGTTACCCCTATAGGTTTGCTACTTACTATAGCTTTTAGTCTCACGCTTCAATCTTTCAAATTAGCCCTATGAATTGACTGTTAACATTTGGCTATTATAACCTCTATTTGGTTAATGAATATTAAAACCTCTATTTGGCCCAAATATTTTACATTTTTATACATATTCTATATCATCAGTCACCCACCCACTCTTAAAAAGGATAAACTATTTTCGCCATTTATACAAAAAAAAAAAAAAATAATAAAAATTGAGAATATTTTGCAGAAGAAATTTGTAACACTTATTTTTAATTTATAATTTTAGTATGTTTTAAAGAAAAAAATTTTCAGAACATTTTTTTTCATTAAAATCAAACTAAAATTAGTTTGTAATTAAATTGTAATAAGTGTAATTAGTAAATACCAATTTTTGTAATTAGTTTGTGCCAATTATTGTAATTAGTAATTAGTTTGTGCCGATTATTTTAATATATATATGCCAAATTCTAGGTTTGATATCGTATTAGTTTTGAAGAAAATATTATGTGCATATAAAATTATGTGCATTTAAATTATAATATTACACAAATATTTATTCACCAATTACTTCAAAATGCATTTTATTCCGTGATTCAGTAAGAAGCTTGCTATCTATAGTATTTATTCAACAGATACTTCAGATATTAAGAAATAACATAATAACTTCAATGCTGTCTGTATTATTGTCCTATAATATGATATTAAATGTATATAATTTCATATCGCACTCGCATATTCATTGTCTGCCTTATATGTTAAAATCGTTTTGATGATCGAAGAGCTTCCAGTAAATAGTACACTCATGTATATAAATTAAGGATAATGAAGTTCAGGCAAAGAAGGAGACAGATACAAGAGAGAAAGAGACAGAGACAAAAAATATGCTATATGTTTGACATAATTAATAAAAATTGCAATTTTTACTCTCTGAGCAAATTTCAAAAAAGAACCTATTTACAAAAACAGTATAACATGGTTAGTATGATGGTTAATATGGAGTATGTCTCCGGACGATGCAATACAGGCCTTACAACGCCTAGGCATGCTGAATATCAAATTATCAATCTGATCTTGGGGAATATTACACCACACATCAAGCAATGCCTTCCGAAGTTCCGGTTGACGGCCTGCAATTCGTCGGCCAAGCATATCCCACACATGCTCTATTGGATTCAAGTCCGGTGAGTATGCTGGCCAATCCATACGGGTGATATCCTCCAATTGAAGGCATTCGTCTACAATGTTTGCACGGTGAGGACGGGCGTTGTCATCCATAAACAGAAATTCAGCACCCATGCCGCCCCGAAACAAACGTACACGTTGTTCCAGAATGACATCCCGATAGATGTGGCCTGCCATCGTTACACTCTGAACAAGCAGGTCAATTCTGGAACCAAGAATAATTCTCCCCAAACGAGCCATCCTGCACCAGCGTAACGGTGTCGTTCAATGGCGTTCTCTTGGTGGTAACGGGTACTTGGCGCTCCTAATATGAAAGTCTGGCGAGAATCAGACTGCAAACTAAACCTGGACTCGTCGGAAAACATCACACAAGACCACTGTTGCGGTGTCCACAATGCATACTCTACCCAGGTTAATCGCAGGCGACAGTGAGTTGCGGTAAAGTGGAACACATCTGACAGGCCTACGAGCGTATAGATCAATGTGCCCTAAGCGTCTGTACACGGTCTGCCTTGTAACTGTCGTACCGGTAGCTGAAGAGAGCTGACGAGACAGGTCTGATGCTGTGCTCCGTCAGTTTCTTTTCGCAGTAACTGCTAAATACCGGTCCACATTCGGCGTTGTAACTCGGGGGGGAAGACCAGTGCTGTAACATCTACTCACATTACCATCATCTTGAAATCGTTGCCAAAGCCTGGAGATGCCACTCTGGGCGATTCCAAGTTCCTCGGATACTTCCAGCTGGGTACGTCCACATTCCAGTCGTCAGATAATTCTACCACTTAAAAAAATCATCCAAATGCTTCCTTTGTGCCATAACTATGCGGTTATTGCACTGAAAGGCTTTTAAAGCGCTTATGAACAATTTTACTTCTTTGCCACCCTTCCTTATATACCCCTCTCTTTACACTCGTCATTGTGACGTACTATCCCCGCCATCTGGTGGTTTCCTGTAATTTGCATATTCTTCTTCAAGATGTGTGATAATTCTACTGGTGAAATTTTTATTTTAGAGTTCAATTTCTGTGTGATTCTGAATTATCCTTAATTTATGGACATGAGTGTATATTATTCTCTTCGACTCTTTCACATTAGCTGTCTATTTGCTTTTAAATTATTTATCTTTCACAAAATTACTTGATTTTATTTACATGAAACTCATTTACTATCAATTTAATTGATTCGCAACGAGATATATTGCTGTTTTTCTACTATTTTCATATAATAGCTTGTAGAAATAGATTTTTTGGTTATACAACTCTAAGTTACTTATATAAAAATTAATGAAATTATTTACATAAATCAAAAATCATCAACACTTTGGACAGTATTACACCTATTCTTACCATTAAGCACCTGTTCTTATATTGTGCTTTATTTCTGTCCTTGCTTATTTCACTGTTATACTATTCTGGTAAGGGTAGGAAAGTTTGAATCTAATTCCACCATTTTTCTTCTTTTGTTGAGGATCAATCATAGCCGCATTTGTAGAAGTTTGTACCAAACAGGAACAACGAGCAGTGAACCAATTTTTCTGGTCAGATGGTGTTAAAGGTTCAGAAATTCATCGCAGACTATCCTCGCAATCTGGGGTGGATGCATTATCCCATAAACTGTGTTTTTGTAGATCAAAAATCTAAAAGTGGCCAATTAAATGCAACGCTTGAAGAGAAAGCAAGAAGGTAATAAACTCCCATTACAGACGGAAACATTCAGAAAGCTTGGGAGATGATTCAGGATAATGAACAAATTAAAATCATTTAAGTAGCATTTGTTTTGAAAGTCAATCATGGTATGCAAACAATCACGATGATCTCGACTTTCATAAAATATGCATGGTAAGTACCAAAAAAAAGCTTACTGTAGAACACAGGCTCATTCGTGTTAGGGTCCGCCTTGGTCAATAGCAAGTCACCTTGGTTAAGCAGAACTGTCACCGGAGATGATTATCACTATAAGGCAGAATCAAAATAACAGAGTATGGATCAGAGAGAGATAAAACCCTTGGATCTCCAATGAAGAAATAATCAAGACTGGCTCATCGTCAGGATAGGTTATATGAAGTTTTTTTGGTACACAATATGACCCATAATGGCAGAGCTCACGTAAAGGGAAACTACGATCAACAGTACGAATTAGAATGAAACGTTGGAAAAGAAGTTGAAGCCAATAATTCGCAACAAGCTTCGAGGTCTATTGTGAAAGAAAGTTTTGTTGTTTCATACTAATGTACAGCCATCACGTTATTGAAAACATCAATAAGATGAAATTTGAATTTCGTACTGCTCAGATAAAGTGCCATCTGACTTTTATATTTTGTTCTCTCAATTGTACTTTGCATTTTCACCGATTTACCTCACACTTGCACAACTGTAGCTTGATTAAAAAATATATAAACTATAATTCCATTAAAATTATGTATGTGAAATGGATCGGAGATAATAAAAGGCTTCGCGGACAACTGGAAATATTTTATTTGAAGGAATACTTTTTTACGTGTTTTTTGACAGTTGGGCAAATTTCATTGATTAAGTAGGAGATTATATGGAAAATTATGTGAATAATGAAAACTGAGCTTCATGTAAATAAATTAAAGACTGACAAGAGTACATAATTTTTGACTTACCCTGGTAGTTTAAACATCTATATGTTCCGTGTTTAGTTTATTGTAAAATTAATAACACATTGTTTCATATCTCTGATGTTACACAACTATAGCTTGATTAATTAAAGTATTGATGGTAAATGGTTGAGGGTTGAATAAACTAGTGGTACTTAAAATTGCAGATGGGTGTCCATTTTATCAATAAAATTCGATAAAATTGTGATTGATTGCGTAGGAGTTTCATGTTTTCCTAACGTGTAATGAGACATTTGATTCTTCTCGAGCACTAAGTAGGCCCTTTTAAATGCTACTCAAATTCTCCAGAAGTATCACTTGTTAATATCAGTAGACCATAGATTAGTAATCAAACTGCTACACTATGTCTATTTGTTTAATAGAAAATTTTTATTTGTGAATAAATTGCTCATAAATTAGTAAAAATAATCTATTTTTTACGACTCTATGCAGTAGATATTGTTTTGAAAGATGTATTGTTTTTAGCTTTCTAAAAGAGGCTGCTTTTCTTGACAAATTTTTCTTTTTAATATCAATAGACAAAAAGAGTTGAACACAATCCGATAAATCTTCCCTCTTAATTTGTATTTTTTGGCTAATGGTATTTATTATTATGCACTCTTTTTGTAAAATTCAATTATAATTTTTATGTTTTACAAAGCAACTTTTTTTTTTTTACTTATTTTGTATCCATTTAATTCATTTTGTCTACTTACTTTTTTTTTTAATATCTGTTTCAACAAGATTATATTTGTACATTTATTTCTTAACAAGTTAGCTTAATGTATTATTTTTCTTTTCCCCGCATATTCATTCTTCTAGAATCAATTTTGTAAAAAATAAATTAATTTTCAATTCAAACATTTTTTTTAATGTCGCAAGGTTTTTTTTTTTAAAGCAAATTGGTTTTTTTTGTTTAGTTCATAAATTTCCTCTTAGTATATCTTTTTTTTTTTCTTAAAGAGCTTTTGAATTTATAGAGAGATTACAATCAATTAATTCTGCTGATATTTTCTTTGTTTTTCATAAAACAATAATAATGTCTTTGTTTTTTCTTCTCTCCAATTTTTCTTTTTAAAAATATTTAATGCATTATCATATTCGATCATTGATTCTATTTACATAATATAGGCTTGGCATAATACCGTAGTATATTATATGGTATGGACTATTTCGGCTGTTTATAATACCTAAGCGATACTGAACTCTGATCGCATATTAATATGTATCCTTTTGAGTATCAGTTTTAATTATATTGTTTTCCTAATTTTTAATTCTCATTTATGTTTCATCTCATATTGTGGTTTATTCTAAAATTGTAGCGTCATTTTGAGCCACTGAAACATCGAATGTAAATATTAGAACATTTTAGTGCTTTGCATTTTTCTTACACTCCCTCGAACTTTGTAATTTCTATTATTCCTTCTAATATTCCTTCCTATTATTCCTTGTATTTCTATTATTCTTATAGTATCCCTTCACAAGTAGATTTACTCAGATATTTTTGCAAATTTAAACACAATTAGGAAAGAGAAAAAAAAAAACTTTTTTTCGATATTCTTTTCCCACTGTATCAGCTGAAACTAATGCAAACTTTCAATTCTATCTGATTCTGATCTGAGCTAGTGGGAAAAAGGAGAAAAATCTAAACGTAACGGTAGGTGTTTAGTTGGAGTACCAGGGAATTTCCGTACCTCCATATCAATAATTAGTATTAAAAACAAAATTTTAAAATCCAAAAAGATGAGCTAAAGAAAGAATATTAAACGAGCCCACGCTCGTAAACAATTTACAGGAGTAAAAAGTTTAGTAAATGCAAAATTTAAAATAATAGTTCATAAAAGTATTTAAAAATAAAAACTGTGGCAATTAAAAGGAGTGGAGAAAGAATCTATAAGAAACGAAAGTACAAAAATTTAGATAAATCAATAAATATCTTCTGCTTCAACTTTAAGTATTTAAATGTACAATAGCATACCAATGATCTTTTAACTAAGTGAATATTAATTGTTGCAGTTATAAAATTATATTTGATAAATCTTGTAATTGATAGCAATTTGATTGCAAATGGTAAAGATAAAGGTAAAGAAATAGTAGGAGTTTGTATCAGATTAAGTTTATAATTATAAATAAATAATTTTTATGATCATATTTTTATTTTCTACTACTACTTCTTCTTCATTGGCACAACAGCCCCTTGGTGGATCAAGGCCGTCTGCCGACTGGCAGATATTGTCTACTACAACTAATTTTTTTTTTTGCTTATAATAATAAATAAATGATTCTTATGATAATATTTTTATTTTTTACTACTACTAATTTTTATTTTTCTACTCAAAGTTTCGCAGACATTTTATTTAATTAAAAAAAAATTGAATAAAAACATTTATACCATAAATGTTACTGAAGTGAATACATAAGTTATCTGAAAACGGCTATGATAGCTAATGGCTCATACATCTAGGAAAAAAGTTTTTTTATATAATATACTATGCATAAATAGGGATTAGAAACATAATTTTATTTTTAATGTCTGAACCTCCATCTCAAGAAAGGCTTACGCGACACACGCCATTTAATATTTCTTCAATTTTGTAAGTCGAACTATTTTTCCAGTTGTTCCAATTATTAATTCAATTTCCCAGACAGTCTATAATCAAATTTAGAGTTCTGAAACCTTAACATTGGTATAAAATTGACTATCTGGTAAGTTTAGAAATAGATGTTTTTTTCAAATTCGTTTGATAAGCATAGTATTATTGTACAGTTTACAAGAACATTTGGAAAGTTGCAGAAACCACGCAAACAACGCTTACATAGTTTGGTGAAGTATTATGAGTAATTGAAACAGGTTCCAGTTTACTAATCAGATTAATATAAGAAATTTGGCATTATATGGCAGAAAGCATTAAAAACAAAGATAGATAAAAATGAAATAAATGATAAATGTATTTCATATTTTTATGTATTATCTTCTTATTTCTATACTATAATACTTTTAAGTGCCGCTTGTTGACCATTTTAAGACTTAAAAGTCGATGCAGATTATATTTTTATTGACTAAACTAAACTTTATGTTTAGTTTAATTTATGTTTTTTATATTTTTTCATGCTAACGGAAGAAAAAGAAATGGAATATTTAGAATCACTACTGAAAAATTAAAATGTACAACATTTTATGCTAGTTTTGCATAATTGTACCCCAAAGTGATACAAGAAGTATTTATTTGTTACCCAATTTTTCACGTATGTATCTAATAGTTTTAAATTTTTTGCTCCTGAAATTAAAAATGTCTGTGAAAATTGAAAAAGATTGATTAATTTCCAGCTGCTTTCACATATTTATAGCCCAAAGTGGATTCGGAAGATATTAATTCCAGAACTAGAATCCAGAACAGAAAATCGAACACTATCCAGAACAGAAAATCGAAAAGAAATTTATGCTCAGCCCCAATCTTCATTCCTCTTTATAATATGTTAATTTTATAGCATGTTAAATTAGCATGCCTTTGTTTTCATGTCGTTTCATTCTGTGTCTACACAAATTCAATTCATTCCAAAATTGTAAAAAGACTTCAGGCACAATGAGAAGTTGTGATGCAATAGTATTGCGTAGTAGTAACTGTAATGAAGTTGTTAAAAATTTAACTTAAGGAAGGACTTGTCCTGGATAGCATTATTATTTCATTTCTATTTTGAAGGTGTAGAGTAAATGGTAGCTCTGTATAACGCAAACTGTATAACTGTATAGCTCTGTATAACGTTCGACATCTTTTCTTTTGAACAATTCACCATTGTTGTCCCCGTTAAACAATTTATCATTGTTGTCCCCATTGAACAATTCACCATTGTTTTGAACCATTCAACATTGTTGCATAGATTTCTAATAGACTTTATTCTAATTTTTTTCTTTCGAAGGATTGAAACTTGAAGATCTTTCAACATTTATCTTACTGGTGTTTCTTTTTCAGTGCAGAATAAATCTGCGATAGTCTTAGAAAGGTACAGGTGTACTATATGTACTGCATACGTGCTAGAAGAATTCGAACCAAGACGCGAATTTCATTTTACAGCAGAAGTATTTGATGGAAAGTTTCTAACGAAAAGTTGAAGTCTGCTTAGGAGTTTAACTCCGTAACATCTAAAGGATGAATCTAAATTAAACAGAGTGCCTATTTTCGTATTCAGCAGATTTCTTATTTCTGCGATGATTTCCGACGGTTGTAAATTATTGATCTCTTCATATTCCACAGTAAGTAATGAGCTATGCGACTTGATTTTTATAGCTTACTTTTCTAAACTCATATTTTTCATAATTAAACTAAAAGAACAAAAGTAAAAGTACAAATAATAAAAAATGCAAATAAACAGGGAAGAAGGTGAACAGTTATTGCTGCCCTCGCAAAAGTAATTTATTGAGACTCCTCTAATATGCAGTATTTGGGTGGGGTGGGGGAACAAACGAGAATGAATAAAAAGAAGGGTCTGCAAAAAGCAAGCGCTTTGAAGAACGACAGGAGTTGAAGGTCATGTGTAAGTGGCTTAAATGGCAAAAACGTGGGTGAGAGAAGGGAAAGACGTTGTGTATCTGATTGCCAAGGTCAAAAGGAGAATAGAATGGGAGGGGTAATAACTGCAGTTTGAAAATACTGCAAGGCAAATTAGACGAAATGGCTGATTAGCGAAAAAGCGTAGACCAATTCTTAGAAGGTAAAAGTTAGAGCAAAATATTAAAAGAAAAGAATTAAAAATAAATAAATAAATGAATAAAAACATGGCATGAAAAAATTCTAAAACCCGCAAAAGAAGAATTTTATTATTTCAGCAGAAAATCAAAAACTAAAAAAGATACACTGAGAAGAATATGACCCACAAAATAAAAGAATCTTGCAAAGTAAAGAAAGTGTAAAAGGATGTGAATATAAATGAAAACTAAGAAAATAAATACTACAGAAAACTGGACAAAAAAAAGAAATGACGATGTAGTTAAAAACAAATGAACAGATGGGGAAAATTGTTAAAATGAGTAAATCAGAAAATGTGAAGTAGGTTAGAGATCTTTTAAAAAAAAAAAAAAAAAAAAAAAAACTAGAATCCAAAAAAACACAATAAAAAATACAGAAATTAAAAAAAAAAAAACCCAAAATTAAAGATAAAAAGACAAAAGAAGTTACAAAGGAAAAAAAAAATGGACACAAACAATATACAATATAAAATATCTCTAATCAAAGTAAAGTATATTTTGTGAGGCAAGAACTTATCCTGATCGTTTTAAACTCTGAAACTTGAAAGAAAAGAAAGAAACTTGAAAGAAAAATATTTTCAAATCCAGAACTATAAGGGAGGGAGGTGGTGGGGTGACACGAATGGAGAAAATGAGAAGGGAAAAAAAAAACATATCTGTACTGCGTGAAGGAACCAGACTACGAAGAAAAAAAAGTAAAATTTGATAAATATTTGCAGTTAATATATATGTATTATCTGTTATAAATCTACAATTTAATATTATTACAATTACATTAATTTACAAAGCCTTTTAGTCATCAAATTCATTTTAGTTATGACAAGTCCTCTAAAACTTAATATAAGCAATGTTTTTATGTTACACATACACTAATGCAAAAGTTCTCCTTAACCTAATGTTAAAGATTTCGCATTTGATGATTTCAATCGGTTGGTTAAAGTGTCATTGAGAAAGGTAGATATCAATTAAAATAATTTTAATAAAATAATTATTTTAAAATATTTCGAGTTTGATTTTTGTCAATTTAACTGGAAATAAATCTTAAAAATAGTAACAAACGAGAGCTTTGTCAACATTCATTCACGAGATGTCTGAATCATTATGCTTAATACAAATTTCAATAAAATTCACTTTTCTTAGTACTCTATCTCTCCTCATTCCCTTTTGAATATTAGTACGAATGGCTTTAATGATTGTAAACGTTGTAAATCATTGCAATTCTTTTCCTTTCAGTGATTTATGATTGCAAGTCAATTTTCTTGCGATGGAAAAACGAAAATAATTTCTGTAAAACCTTTAAAAGCATTTTTCTCTATGTCATTCCCTTTTTTCGGATCTTGTGTAAATGACTTCAACTGTTGTAAACATTGTAAATGATTGCAATTCTCTTATTTGAGTGATTTATGGTTGCAAGTCAATTTTTCTTACGATAAAAAAAACGAAAAATAATTTCTGTAAAACCTTTAAAAAGGCATTTTACATTGTGTCATTCACTTTCACGGATTTTGTGTAAATGGCTTTAGCTGTTGTAAACGTTGTAAGTCATTGCAATTCTCTCATTTCAGTGGTTTCTGATTGCAAGTCAATTTTCTTGCTATGGCAAAAACGAAACATTTAAAAACCTTTAAAAAAGCATTTTTATCTATATCATTTCCTTTTGCATGTGTAAATGGCTTTAGCGGTTGTAAACGTTGCGAATTATCGTGGATGTAAACATTGAATTTAGTGGATGTAAACGTGGTAATTCATCGCAAATCTTTTCATTGCAATGGTTCATGGCTTCAAGTCAATTTTATTGCGATGGGAAAATAATCTGAATCGGAAAAAAAGTTAAATCCTTTTAATTGCTTTAAATCATGGATTTATTCTCTAAATATTCATTTTTGTTATCCTAATACACTGAGTATTTTCTTTGCAGAATTCAATAAGAAAGGAAGGCAGTCAGTTATCTTCCCATTTGTCAGACACAAGAGTCGGAGAAGGAATAATTGCAACAATTTATGACCCACTGTGGTAGGATGCTGTTTCCCCCAATAAATTGACATCCCCTCAGAGCCCGCGGGCCATAATGTGGCATTAATGGGCAATAACGCGAAATTTGTGAATCGTGTACATTACACGCGGGAGAAAACGTCCGCATCATCTCCAGCTGAGATTACTGGGATCCCGTTTTGCCGCATAAGCTATTTTAATGTTTTGTCTAGCATTTATTTGCAGCGGCGAACGCGGACACATCATTATACTGATTGCCTCTGGAATCACAGAATTAATATTTTAAAGCACTTTTCAGGAGTGTTTAAAAGCTGAAAACATCGGTACTAAATAATAATTAGTATTTCGGGAAACACTTCTGTTAAAATGGATGTTCGTGGTGCCTCAAGAGTTAGTTTTGCATATCAAAATACATCATGCCTGGCAGTAGGGATTCGTATAAATTAAGAAAGTATTTGCAACATGTATAGAATTGTTGCCAAATCTTTATTATATGTTGCCTTTAAGAGAAAAAAATTAAAACTCAGTTACTTATTTTTTGTGATTTTTTTTTTTTTAAAGAATTTTTTTCCTTCAAATACTCACTTGAAGATTTTTTTTCAATTCCTTCTATTACCTCACACTTTCCCTATATATATCATGTTCAAATTTTCAATAGTTCATAAAAAATAGTTTTTATTCATCCACTCAAGTTCAAATACATTTTTTTGAACTTGTAGTGGATGACACTGATGTTTATACAGTTTTTGCAAATATTAATTTATTAATTAAATTAAATTAATCAATTATGGTTTTTTTAGATTTAAGTTGGCTATATCTACCAATAGATAGCACCAGATAAACTTAAAAAAAAAAGAATGAAAATTATTTATACAGGACTTTCTGTAATATAGTGAAAAAAAGTAGAAATTGACTTAATTTTTTTTTTATATTACTGTGTTTTTAGTTTTTAATTTAATCTTAAACATTGACTATTAAAATTATATGAAAATAATTAATATTTCATTCTAGATGTATTTTGTCCAAAGTTTTGAAAAAAATTATATTTACTTAATTACTTTGGGATTTTGAATTCTTATAAACACTGGTGACATCATGTTATAAATATATTCGTTTTTAGTTTCATATATTAATTCCTACTTGCATTATTTAGCAATCCCCTACTATATTGTCATATCTACTGCACTAATAGTTAATATCACTTATTTTAAAAATAACTATGAATTATTTAATCTACTTTAATCAGAACATAAAAACTCGAAACAATTGTATCAACACAATCTTTTTAAAATAAATACGATGTACATTTCAATTGTTTTTAATTTCAAATGTAGTTAAAAAAAAAACTGGAAAAAATGCTGTTTTTATATATTAGCAAACAAAGAGATTACATTGTAAAAAAATTTATTAAAAGACATATGAATGTGAAACTATTTCATATGTTATCTATATTTCATACACAAAATATATCTATTTAATTTTCATTCCTATTTGTTTTCCCAAAAAACAATGTAGTACAAATATACATCTGGGAAAACAAGTATATTTAGGAATACAATTGAAAATTTTCATAAATTTTCATTAAACATTCTTTTTATAGAATTTACGGTTACAGTTCAGTTCTAAACATACTATAGATTGAAAAAAAAAGCAATACGTAACT